>JAOYSI010006531.1:0-12769 GCA_025775065.1 Hiodon alosoides | reverse complement strand
CCCCCCCCCCCCCCCCCCCCCCCCCCCCCCCCCCAAGGCCGGAGTCTCACCCTTGATTCCAAGTTGCAAACACTCCACATTGCTCTTGTACTCAACCAGATCCTGCTCGGATAGCTGGCTGAAGGGGTTGGGGGGCAGGGTCTCCTCTAGGTCATCGTCGGATAGGATGAAGGCCTGCAGAGGAGTGGGCGCGGTTGAGGGAAAAAAATGCAAGTTTATGAGTGAGGAGCCGAGAGAAGTAGAACCGATCCCCACCCACCTCAGCACACAGAAATTGGCTGTGCTCTCCCATTCACAACTGGCAAATTACATCATCTAGATTTTAACCTGAAAAGTGGCTTCGGTCTGCACTAAGGTTAGCATCGTTATTGATAACCATTTTTTACCAAAAACTCCGAAAACTTAACACTTATAATAATGCACTGACAATGGTGGTAGTTTTAACCAATAAGCAGACAATTGTTCTGGCTTCCCGTAGGACGGACACCAGCCGTAGTAAACTCAGTAGAGCACTCACCGGACCAGGTTTCTTGTCAACCACGATGCCGGCCAGTAGGTGAGACCGCGGCCCTGCTGTCATGAGGTCAAACCGGTTCTGCTCTCTGATCTGCAAAGGACCACAGTAAAAACACATGCTAACTAAGTTAGCAATGAGCCACTACCCCGCCAAATGTTAACCCTTTTCCAAAAGGGAGCTGCCCTACTCAAGACTGCCTATATACCAACAGCACTATAGAACATAATTCTTTTATTAAAACTATTATGGAATTAAAGGCACAGACAGTACTAGCGTTTGATGAACAGTAATCATCAAATAAAAATACATTGTGTGATGTAATTAATATGCGCTGCAGGTATTTTACTCACATATAGCCCCACACCTTACAAGAGACCATGTCTCTACTAGACCACTAGACTTCCTGCAGTTGAACACTACAGAACAGTGGGTTCAACATCATCACCTGGACTCAACATGTTGAATTAGTCAAGGCTGTGCATGTGTGAAGGGTATTGAGTCCTAACCTGGTTCCTTTTCTCCTGCACCTCACTGGGGTCCGTGTTGAGAGGGATAAACTGGTTTGGATCCTCAATTCTGATTGGAGTTCCACTGTTGCAGCTGCCTGTATCTTCTGCCTTCATCCACTAGGAGGCAGAAACAACACACATCAATAGTAATACACACTCACTCTGGATCTAATCCATGTGAGAAGCAGAATGACAATTAAAGGTAATAAATCTCACAACCTCCAGTGTTACTGGTGTTAAATGTACCTTTAGTGTACCTCTAAACTCACATCACAGGCAGGTCTGCATCACATCATAGGGATATTTTGGAATGCACATGAGTTAAAACTTACTACAACTACAACATTGACCTAAAAACATTAAGAATAGGGAGGGTTCCAGAATGTAGCTATTAGACTACTACAGCATGGAAGTAAAAGGGCAAGGAAAAATAACTAAAAGACTGGGCACGTTTCCATGGCGACACGGTGAGCACGCTCACCATGGTCTTGGTCCGGGGGCTGCTCTGCCCGTTGTGTGACCTTTCTGGCACGTTGACCTTAGTGTAGCTGTTGGGCGAGTTGAGCCAGCGAGTTTTCTCCCGCTGGTGCTTCTGGGACAGGAGGCGGATGAGGGGGCGGGGCAGGGCCTCGTCGTCCTCGGTGTCCATCCTGCAGCCAACGGCCGAGGCCGGGATCTCCACATCGCTTTTGTGCCTGGGCTTCTCCCGGATCACGGGGCACCTGTAGGCGTAGCCCGTCCTGCAGCCCTGGAGACCCAGAAGATGATGCGTGCGGTTAAACCGCGACCCTGCTTCAAGAGCTACAGCTATAGTCAGAGGGCTGGCTGTAAGTGTCGGCGTGTCATAGCCCGATCATCAGCCATTTTCAGGTAGCCAGAGGAGCATGAACTGGAGGGGGGGACTGCGAGTGGCATATTAACTCAGTCAGGCATTACAGAGAACACACCACACATGTACGGGCTTCGTGGGGCTGAAGTATCTGTTAGTTTTCGTTACACCCATTTTGCTAAGGTGACCCCTGACCTCAGAAGCAGTGAAATTGTGCGCACCAGTTACACCCTATGCAATTATACAGCGGACACTTAAGCTTGACGGCATTTCTGGCAACGCTGCGTTCCACCAAGTGACATTTAAGTTAACCGCTCAGATCTCGGGTGAGTGAATTAAGGGCAAAGCAAATCACCAGAGAGCAATCTACACGAGGAGACCGGGCGTGAGAGTTCAACCCAGAGGTCACATCCTCACAGCACACGTCCTTATTAAAGCAACTCAGGTTAAGCACCGTGCTCAAGGCTGCAATAGCTGTGGCGAGACTAACCCAACAGGCAACCTTTCGGTTACAAGCCTGTCGCCCCAATCACTGCACTCACCAGGTTGTCCAGCATCCTCATAAAGGACTCAAACTCCAGCTCCCCGACTCTCCACTTCTGCTGCCCCTCCACGCTAAACCCGGCCACCGCAACGCCGTGAGTCCTGGACTTGTACTTCTCCAGGTCCAGCAACACCAAGCGGTCGACTCCTCCGACGCACATCAGAGCGTTAACCTGAAAACGTCAAAATCGTAAACGTTTCACGGCCCCAATCAAAGTTCTACAGGGATATTCAATGTGTGGCAAGGATTATTGCTGCATGTTTAAGTCACAAAAACAATACGATGGATGTAGTATTGTTCCCCCGCCACATGTAGATCACGTTCCTTTTTCATAAGCTCAACAGCCGTTCAGATTTTAAATCCCTAATAATATGTACGGAGTTGAAAGCAGGATTAAAATAAATAAATAAAATGAAAAATACACCAAAAAAAGAAAACAAAAACAACCAGATTCCCAACGTAAATGTAAAAGACTGTACTTTCATACAAGGTTACTCTTTCTTTACCAAAACAGTCTGCAAAACGTAAGAAAAGCCGATGCTCGTGTCTACAAGACACAGAACCAGCCAGAGCCAGATTAGCAGATTTGCTCGCCTCGCTTTCCTCGGGATTTGTTTAAACAGATGCTTGGCCATTTCTATGGATGTTTTCCCCAGACAAGCACATTCAAAGAGCCGCATCTTTAACAAGAACATCACTGTTTTCTGGGAGAATAGGATTATTATTTAACGCGAGAGTAAAGTACTATTAAACAGTGCAAGTTGGAAGCCCTGTACGCCTCTCTTCATGACAGCAGATAACGCCCGTCCTGTCTGGAATATACCGATTTTCGGGGCCCAAACTCCACACAATGAGACACGGAAACCAGGGCCCTCTGAAAATTAATTAACTGTTAATGTTTGTTTCACCTGGACTTCAGAGGCCAGCTGGACGTGGTAACCGTAATGGAAGGCCTCTTCGATGGTACCCCCGAGAGCCAGCACGCCATGGTTCCTCAGGACCAGCACCTGAAAACACAAAGAGACCAAAATGAACACAAGGTCCTTTCCCCACACATGGCCGATATATGCCAGTGGCCCCCTGTTGCTGAGTAAGGGGTTACCTTGGAGGATGGGCCCAGGGCTTTTTGGAGCTCGGTCCGGTCCTCCTGCTCGTCTAAACTGCCACCATACGTGTGGTAGGCGACATCGCCCAGGATGAGTGCCTCCTGAGATATGGGCAGGATCCCACACTTCATTGATGAGACCTGCAAATACAAGCGTGCGGGCCACAGGTCACTAACCCCAAAGCGACGTCAGTGAATTCGGAATAAAACCAGACGCACGGCCAATTTAGGCACAGGAAACGGTAACAGAAAGGTCGCGATGGAAAGTGGAAGCCATCGGCGGAAGATCTAGTTTCTTTCCTCCTGGCCTCTCTGGTGCCTCACGGGGGGAGGGAGGACTTACCGCGGCCGTGGCGGGCGTGCGGACGTGAACGATGCACCTGACGTCTGGGCGCATGGAGTAGATGGCCGAGTGAGGGCTGAACCCAGAGTGGTCAATCCCCAGGTTGGTGGAGCCCTGGTCCACAACATCCCCCAAGATGTTAACCTTCACCTGGAGGGAAAAAACAAAAACACTGCTTGTTTAATGTTTCATGGCATGTTATGTGTGGGACTATTTTTAACACCAGCAATTCCATTCACTGCCTTCTGATGATTATAGGCATAACTAAAACCATTTCTAAAGGCCATTTCCTATGACTTAGTTACAGCAAACAAAGAAACCCTGTTGGCAGGGAAAACGCTTTAAAAGACATAGTGAAGAGCTAAATAAAACCCAAGTCCTTTCATTCCTATTGTCCTGGGCCAGGAGGAAACGGAAGCGACATAATACCGGATCCATTCTGCATTAACCTTTATGTAGTCGGAGCCTGAGGTCTTCCATTTCGGCTCTGCCCCAAGGATTGCATTGTTCCACAGACCACTGATATTTATAATATCCGATCCGTTGAGCAGAGCACTTCAGGCGACGAGAGCCAGCTCGCATAAACAATGCTTTTAAAGATCTAATGAATTTCATGCTTAAATTAGAGCGTTCAGAACTGTTTAATAATATTGTGTCGACGTTCAAATATGACAAAACCAGAAGAAGAAATTTTTTTTTTTTTTTAAATAACAATGAAAGTAGGCCTTGGTACAGGATTGTCAGGCAGCAGTTCATTGACATACGATTACTTTAATACACCATCACACTTCACAATTCATTTGAAGTTCAACCCATGCAGTCTTGAAGTAATTCCAAGACATTTTCCTTTAGTCCTAAGTAAGACTCTCCCATCATATCATTGTCTAGGGATGACAGTTCCCGCCCATATATCTGTAAGAATCTTATTCCACCTTGAGAAAAGATTCTTCACTTTTCCTGAACACAACAGGATCCCAATCACAGAGGAGGAGAAATAGTCAGAGAGGCATAAAGACCTCATAAAGCTATTCCGATTTCTCATTTTTTTTTAGCAATTACGATCTAAAATCTGCTGACTTATTATTCAATGTTTAAGTATTTCAGGTGTAATGTTACCATGATGATAATTAGTTGTGAACTGAGCCCACGCATACTTAAAATTACGCAGTACATTATAATAATACAAACCTCAGTATACTGAATCATATTTTAACTATATCAACCAATAACCTTGTATCATAGTACCACTCCGGTATCACAATATTCATCGTCGTTTAGAAAAAGATTCACCCCGAATTTAGAAGTACTCTTTTTCTACAACTTAACATGAACAAATCAACTCAACCATTGCCAGGTGGTACCCATGTCTCAAGGGGCACTTCATTTTCACACGATCCACGTGTAGCAGTGTGACACCGCTGTCAGTACCGTAAAGGATGCCACAGTGCTTGCTCACCAAATTAGCCGCAGTGACTTCTGTGAATGACAACCCTTTGGGGATAACGAGGATGTGCTCCTGCTCTTTGCAAGCCCTCACCTACAGCAAGAGAAAATTAAGAGCATGTCACATTAACCTTGTTTTGGAAGCATTGAAGCACAACTCAAACATACAGAGGAAAATAATTTTCTGGTCCACTGTGTGAAACACGCCTCCGTACTACCGTGCATTGCAGAAAATTACACGCCTTGGAGAATAACCCTCTTACCCCCCCAGAGTTTACAGAAGGACGAGGTCCCTGTAAAAGTGCAGCACCACTAAGGGAGCTGAGTGCTAACGGCCCATTTAAGAGCTGCGGGGAGCTAATGGTACTCATTGTATAGCAGGGAAAACAGGGCTGTACTCTAAGCCATGGGATGGGCCGACTGGATATTGGGGCACATCTCCTGGTGTGGTCAGGTCTAAATTCTTTTAAATTAAAAGGTAGCCGAGATCTGGACGACTTCTATCTTTTGAGGACTTTTGCTACTCAGCCCTGCTCTAGGTGCTGCAAAGTGTAGGTCAGGGGCAGGGCTGAAAAACAGCTAAGCCAGGCTAAGGGGACCAAAGGGGGAAAAGAGACCAGAGTTAATTTGAATAGTGCAGGGCTAACGGGACCAGCGTGTAAGCACTGTGCCAGCTTGATGAGATTGCAGAGTAAGGACAGTGTCCGTGTACCGTGCCGAGTCAGACGTACCGTGATGCAAGAGCTGGCAAAATGTGACCAGCTGAAGAAGTCCACCAGCCTGTACACAGCTGCCAGCTTGCACCGGCTCTGCCTCTCCCCCTTGGTCAGAGTGGACGACTCCCCTCCGTACACGTCGTTAATAGGAGAAATCATCCCGAAACCTGGAAAAACACTGATATCTGAACAACCATGATGGCAAAACAGGCATGTTACGGAGTCTCCTCGTCCATCCACCACTGTGGGTCTCGACTGCAATATTGTATGCGCTTATATTTAACACACAGAAAAGTATGAATATTGTCAACAGGTCCAAACTGAATGCATTGACAATAAATGTGAGAATGACTTCCTTATGAACAGCTCTGGGCAATGCAGATACTTTGCATGCACAAAGGTACCCGTTTATTGATGCAAAGAACCGGGCTTCTCTTTTACAGCCACTTTAAATGTTCTAAGCATGGACAAACAGCTTGGGACCTAAAGAAAGCAGTAGCCGTGTCTTCCCAGGACCAAAGGGCAGTCAGACTGCAGAGTGAGGTCATGCGGCTCAGACCTTCTGACTCACTGCACAAGGTAAGGTGCATCGTGTGCCACGCAGAAGAGCACGCTCCTGCGGCGACCGGCGGTGGTGCTTACGGAAGGGAGGGGTGGAGTGGCCGCCGACTGTGCCGCCCACGAGGAGGTCCGCCATCTGCCGGAGGGCCACCAGCCCAGTGGGGTTGTTCCCCTTCTTCATCTGCTCCTGGATCAGGCCCTCCAGCTCGTCCTTAAAGGCCTGCAAACAAAACCCAGACATATACAGATTAAAGCACAGCCACCTTGGCCAATGCACTTTGGGGATTGGTTGGCCAGTGTGATATTGCGATTGGCCTTTTTATTGCCTGGGCAGTGGAGCCTGGGCACTAACCTACATAGCGTTTAAAACTGCACATCCTAGTATCTCAGACCAGTCTCGGGCTACACAGCAGGTAGAATTATATTTGTTGTCCTGGCTTACAGAATCGCACAAACTATTATCGCAACATCCCACTGTTCCCACACAGTAAGTCGAGGGGGAAGACAAGCCATGCCCAGAAGGTTCCACACCGCAAAAGAACAAACACATTCTAATTGTTATATTTCTGTGCTAATCCTTTGTTGATATGTACATTCTAGTATTGGTTCTTAAAAACTTTTCAATTCTTGAAAGTTTTCATTAAAAAAATAAATTTAAAAAGTGTGTGTGCTTCGCACGTAGAAAATCACTGAATCTTATGACAACAGGCAGGGTTAGATCCATAAGCAGCAGAATTCCACAGTACAAGGGGAAGTACTTTTATTAGTGCTGGCAGGACCAGCGGGATAATGGCAGTAGGCGAGGACATCACTGTTCTCCGACTCCAGGGTTACAGTCCATTGAGGGTATAATTTGCTTCCCACTTGATTTAAACTCTGAAGCGTATTGACTTAAATTCATATTTCACAAAGGAACTCGCAAAAGAACGACTCACATACACACTTAATGTAAAGCCTGCGAAGTAACGTTGCAATTTAAGAGAATATCTAAAAAGATTCTCACCATAACCTAAATCCCCATCCATCCTTTAAAGTGGTTAAACAACACGGAATGCTTTACTTTCACAATTAAATCACGACACTCTACCGCTAAACACAAATATCAAGAAGAATGACTTGGTCTATAATCTTGAACTTGAAAACCATGAAAGCATGGCCAAGCAAATTAACATTTTGACCATGACATCAATTACAATAATAATAAAACCGCTGACCAAATCCATCATCACCCCCGACAAAGCACAACATTACAAATCCTGTGGGTCCTTCCAAAAACCGAAGAGCTAAAACGCCCCTCTTTTCTCACAGTGTGGTTCCTATGGCAATCTTGCACAGCTGACCGGGCTGAAGTGATGCGTTTAACAGCAGGGCTTCACACGGATGAGGAAAGCTGAGAGCAACACTTGGTCTAATACTTAAGTTTTTAAAGAACACTTACAGTCAGTAAAGAAGCTGAAGGGGGCGGTAGAATACGGACAGATTTTACCAGGCAGATTAGCGTGGGATGGGAGTGCATGCCTAGCTGACTGGTACTTCTTGATCACCGTCAGATAAACAGTGTTTTTCCATTCCAATAATAAAAAAAAAAACATGGGTGAATCCGCTTTTGCTCTTATCGGAGCACATTCCCCCCTCGGGAATGTGATCGCCTTGTGAATCCACAACTAAGCTATAAAGAATGAAAGTAAACGGCGCCTCCAATCTCCTGGCTGCTTAAGGCAAAAAACAGAAGGTAAGTGGGCCCGCCTAAAACCCGAAGATTACCCCGTACCGTACTCTCCAGGATGTGGCTGACTCTCCTCTTCCGCTCCATCAGGTTCAAGTCCTGCCTCAGTTGGGGCGACATGCTCCGGGCTCTCTGGTACTCTGGGTCGTTCTCGTCGACCCCGTCAAAGTATCGCTGTTTGTGGACGGGGCTGGGTGGCTGCAGGGTGGGGGTCATGGCCACCGGACCAGAATCTACACTCATGGTTCTCTGATCCTCTCCAGTTCTGTTCTTCACCTGCAGGGGGAGAAGGAAGCACGGGCTGAAGGGGGGTAAGGGAGAAAGAGCCAAAAACAGCCCCGTGTTAAAGTCTAAAGTCTAAAGTCAAGTTAAACATTTAAAGGTTTTAAGATAACTGATGGAATATAAGGATAAATCGAAAAAAGCAAGAGTTGACTTTAAAAACTCTGTTTGCAAGAAAAGTAAGCTGATATCAGCACAGTGTGTGTGTGTGTGTGTGTGTGTGTGTGTGTGTGTGTGTGTGTAAGCAACCACCCATTCTTGCCTCAGGTAAGCAAGGACTCTAAAAACACAAAACCTAATTTTTACAAAATTGTTATAGGTAATCAGCCTCTCTCTCTCACACACATATTTGCAAATTGAAAATATAGCATAAGACTGAATTCATACATAACCACTGTAAATATTGCTGGCTGAACAACAGCAACTGAAGTAAATGTTCATCATGAACTTGATTCATTAAATGGTATATTCTATATTTGTTTCAGAAGTCGATCAATGATGGGACAGTGCCAGGAAAAGGTTCTCTCAAAATGCCATCAATACCCTGAAAGAGCACTTTATATCCGAACACAAAACAAAACTGCTGGTATAGATTGAATCACTTTACGGCATTTAGAGCCCATGACAGTGGGTAAAGGCAGAAAACCGAGGAGAGCACAATCAGACTGAGGATAAAGACATAGCAAACCCTTCCCAGAGCCCAGTGAATAGGGCCGTCTGTAGGCCAGGGAGCAGCTGTGACACTCTGCTCAAACAAGGCTACTGTCTGCCTCTCCCCGCCGCTGTGCTATCTGCACATCTCGGGGTGTGAAGGGATTCCACGCAGAAAACAAACAACAAAATAAAAAACGTATAACAGAGGGCGCCAGTATCCGCGGTAGTCACCAGACCCTTGTCCTGCGTCAACCTCATCAATGGCCTAGTGTACATTTACCCCACGGCTGACTCCCAGAACACAAAAACAAAATTAAAAAACAAAGACAAATATTGAATGGGTTTGTCGCCGAGCAACTGGACGCCCTGGGGGTTTGCCCGACGAGCCAGGCTGTTGAACCTCAGCCGACCGAGCCGTAGTCTTTCCTTTCCAGGTCAGAGGTCATTTCCTCCCTCCAGGCCACACAGATGTTCAGTGCGATGTTGTTTTAAATATCAAAACAGCCCAGAAGAGTTGGAGCGGCAGAAAAGGGACAGTGGACAATGACACGCAACAGTCACGCAAACAGAAAACAACACAAACCAAACTAAAGTTGGAAAGGTCATGTCTACACACCAGCCCACCTTCAAGTGTAAAGCAATCTCTTCGACGCGCAATTAAATAAACTGCTGTTCTTAAAACAGCTCCTGGAAATGACAGAGAAGCCTCCGGTTACACAGCATTGTTTCTTGTATAGAAAACAAATTCAAGATCTGATCCCAGAGCTGTTCCAAGAATAAAAAAAACACACCCAAGGAAAAAAAAAAAAAAAAAAAAAAGCTATCAGGCGTTTTACTCCGTTTTCAACAACTTCCTCATTGGCAGCCAGAATGTACACAGAGAGCTTGGACTCAGCGCCGCACTCCCAGGAGGGGTTTCAACAGCTGCGTGTGCGTAGCCAGGGCATGTTTGTGTGTGAAAAAGCCAAGGAACCATGTGACTGCTCTAATCCACCCAATGGGGGAGCTCCGGATTGTCATCAAGACTACGAATGCCACAGCCTTCTTTTCACACCAACCCAAATGCAGGTTAATGCCGATTACACCAGCTTACAGAAGAATTAGACCGGTAAACTTCTATAGCAGGAGTACAGCCATGCTGTATGAATCAGTGTGTGCCGCATCTTCAAAAGCATGTCTGAATGCTATGCTGAGCAAAACAATCTCTGATGAGGAAGAAACCCTCTGGCTGCAAAGGGCCCCCGTTAGAAACAAACAGATAGACCTTTCTGATAAAGCCGGTTGCCTATTCCTCGTCCACCTTCGAAACCGCGTATTGACTGCGATGATGCAAGGCTGACGCTGAACTCATTTTCCTGTCCGATCTTTCCACCCTCGGCGCAAGCTGAATTGCCCCACTTCCTGTGTTAACACACAGAGTTGCTCAGAAAACCAACTGCCTAACAATGACATGTCAAAATCATGCCCTTATCCAATGTTGGACATGGTGTAGTACAGAAATACAATCTTACTATTCTTAGTATCTTTTTTATTTTTTTATTTATTTATTTTTTTTATTTTTAACTTAAGCAATAATTGTTTAACACACTCGCTGGTTTCACTAAGGGTCCCCAAAAAAACCGAGAAACAGATGACAATCACAAAGAGTGGCCCTCAACAAATACATGGGAAAATGATATACTATAAGAGGGACAAGCCAGTAAATTAGTCATTAGATTAACCTGGGGAACAGAGGAACAAAATAAAGAAATCCCGACACCATTTGCTGGCCCTCAACCACAAATCCGCCTGGCTAAAAGAAAGGCCTATTGTGTCCTTATCTTCGGTTCAGAAGGGAAAAACCAAACACGGAGATTGTTACATGAGCCTATAAAATGCCCTGAAGGCACATTTCGGGCTAGCGCTGCAGACACACACAAAGAGATAAGAGATAAAAAAAAAAATGTAAAACCCCAACCTGGCACAACTACCACACGGCCATTGTGTGACATTTATGGATATGCCTGGGGAGGGGCAGGGGGGCGGCGGTTCGTACCAACGCCATTCCCGCCGTTGAGGTAAAAGCCTGCAAGAGGTTACCTCATTTTTTTTTACCCCATATTTACCAGAGATGTGGTCCAGTTGCCTCCTCGTTTACACAACAAACAGGACGAACAACTTGCTCTCGAAATATCAACTCACGGTTCCAACCTCGGTCTCTCAAAGTGCTTCTTTCAGTACCACACCTACCTTTCAGGTAGCGTCCTCCCACTCACTAAACCTACACCTACACCTACCCCTACCCCCAGGCACAAAGGAAGCCATCAGTCAGGAGTGGCAGGGACCTGAACGGTGACATGGCAGACACTCGGTCCTCGGAGTGCAGGCCTCCCCTGGCTTCCTGGCTGATAACACAGCAGAGGGACAGACAGCGTTGCTGGGCGCAGTAATCCCCCGCTGATTAACAGCTGAGGGACGGACACCGTTGCTGGGCGCTGTAATCCCCTGCTGATTCCGGCGCTGTGCACAGCTGTGTGCGTCCAATCGGCTGTGAGAGTCAAGCTGCACCAGGCCTTGTATAATCCCACTGCCTTCTCCAGAGGATTATCACTATAATTCAGGTACCCGCTACATCGTAAAGAACTTCTCATTATACATTCTATAGTTACAGGTATAATCGACCCACACCGAGCAGGTTTAAGGGGGGGCTTTGGCCCCTGAAAGAGCCAGCGGGAAAAAGCCACGCACCTTCTTCCGTTTGTCTCTCCAACCCCTGAAACAAGGGATTCACAGGCACCGCAGTCAGGTTCTCTTAAAAAAAAAAAACATTTAAAAAACCAAACAAGCAATCCTTCTTTTACCTTTGTACCTTTTATTTTGGTGTCTCGACATTATAAATCAAACAGGTGTGGAAATACTCCAGAAGCGCGATTGTCAACACAGATAGCAGCTCCTGTTATAGGCTGCCTGACCAGTTGGCCCAGAATATGAAGTTAAAGGTTAAACTCTGACAAATAGTTTGCAGCAGTACAACCGATTCAAATCTTAAATCATTTCCAAACATCTTTACATATTTCACTGTATTTTCTCTTCTTTTGCAAAGCGGTCCCATTTAATGGATAATGTGAAAAGAGTGAACAAAGGGTGAATAGCATGTCGTTGAATCACTCCATGAATGAAACAAAATTACGTAATAAAAAAAGTGCTCAGTCTGCTGCCCATCTGTTATTATACAACTGGTTTAACCTGAATCTAAAACCATCGTGGGATTTCCATTGTTCATGCATCATGACCAAACACTTTCCCCATGATCCTGCTGCAGACACCAAGGTCAACCAGAGGCTGACGTGAAGGATGAGGAGATTCTCGTATAGTACTGGAACCCGAATACGTTTTCAAAATTGCGACGTCGATTTACACTCCTTAATTGTTAGGTTCTCCATGCTTGGATCTTAGAGCGGTCCTCAAGGCAACGGATAAATTAAAGCACAAAATGACCTCACCGTTGACTTCCGTTGATTCGGCTTCACAGGGTGACCATCCTGAGATCTTTGGCAGCCA
>JAOYSI010006528.1:0-12773 GCA_025775065.1 Hiodon alosoides | reverse complement strand
CACTTTCTGTTGCTTTCAGCATACACTGAGGGTAGTAGATACGTCATTGCATTTCTTTAAAGCTGATTCTTAAAAATCTTTTACCCAGGTTTCATTATGTGAGCTGACAAATTCCTCTAGAGACAGGAAGAGTTCTTATTTACTTCTCAAACAAAAGGAAATGAAAAGAGTGGGAGGGGGGACTATAACACCAGGGTTTTGGAAGAAAAGGTTGGGGGGGCATGAGCCTTGGAATCGGCAGACAGCACTCGGGGGGGTAGGATGAGGGTCAGGCAATGTCACTGTCATGCAAAATGCTGACCCCCGTCACAGCAGCTGCCATTTAAATGTCAGGCATTTGGCGCTGATGAGATGTCTCTGCTCCCTGATTTGCATTTCATTTTTTTGAGCGGTGTTATCACATCAGGCCAAGCTCACGGCCAGACTCTGACATGCCTACAAACTTACCACAGCTAACATGAACCACATACCACGTAATTACCTATTATCAATTATCATTTATTTCTGAAATGGTACTCAATGATGAAACATGAGTAAATAAGTAAATACCAAAAAACAGGGAGAAAAACCATAGAGGCAGGCATGGTCACTTTGTTGGCCACCGTTGACTGATGCTTGCCTTCCAAATGATGTATGATAGTTTCACAGGGGAAATGGACTTCACGTAGTCGCACAACGCTATTTCTGCAGTCAATGCTAAAAGGCTTGTCAGAATCTTTATCAATTGTGTTACCTGTTGTGAATGAAGACGGGATGCAGGACTGTAAAATATGTAGCTGGAAGCCCAGATGATACCTCAGGGGCAGAGAGGGATTCCGGAGCTGCAGTGCATTCATCACTGTCAATGGAGTAGTGAGGATGTACCCTTCAGCACTCACAGCATTGCTAAGGCACCTGAACGAAGCTATGCTCTAATGAAGTCTTATGCTAATTACTTTGTGCTTCAGGACGACACGGGTGTTTTGAATTGTGTGCGCAGTGTGAAATCAATTTAACAGCATTACGTGTGAAGCATCTTGAAGAAAGATATAAAGTAGGGTAACAGAAGTTTTTTGTTTCCTTCTATACCAGCAAGTATCAACGGATAGCATAACAACATTATATATCTATCAGAGAAAAATGTATTTGACAAGTATCTAGAACAAAACAATCATATCATATTTGATTGCAGTAATATTGAAAGGGCAGTTGGTTTTGGCCCATCAATAACTTCTCTGCAAGGATGTAAAATTGGTACTACAATACTGTAATGAACAAAATTTTTCATACTTCGGAAGGCAGAGGAAAAGTTAAGGTTTTTTGCAAATTTACCAGAGCAAAATATGAACCTTATGCATACTTGGTTGAAGGCAATAAAATAACCATTCAACAGTTTTTGTTTGGTTAGAGTTAGAGTTAATTTTTAATTACACGCCAAAGAAAGACCATTACTGCCAACCCCAGCAAAAAACTTTTTTAAAACCTACAGTCATGTCCCTCCCCACTCCCTTTACAGCATTCCCCTCTGTTCACTGTGGCCGGCACTGAGGGGGGTTTTCACAAAAATTACTATACTGTTACCCTTTTTATTAAAGATAAACGAATTAGCACTTTAACTACTCCACACTCCCTGAAACGATTATATTCACAAAGAAAGTAAAAACAAAGAAAATAAAACACATGCCACACACAAATATCCGGAGGGCTGGATGCGACAGGTAAGGCAGCACTCTGTGCCCTCGCCAAGCCGTTCAATTAACCCTGCAGCCCGGGTCCATGGTCCCCACTGGGCAGCACACCAGCTGGAGTAAATACAATCAAAAGGTGCTGTGAAGCCCCAGTGGGACTGCATCCAGCACACTCACACATTTGCCTGGAATCACATGTGGAGACAGCCTTTCACCCCACATGGAAGTGCGCCAAAAAGGGTGGTCAGCTCCGTGATGGGTGTGTCCACAGTTCTCACTGGCAGAGGGCTCTCCCAGAAAATTCGCTCTGCCAAGGAAAATAAAAATTAAGAGTTTAATGTAAATATACCATTACCATTACCATTAAAGATCACAAACAGTCTCGTGATCTGTACGGAAAGTCCATTAAATAGAAACAGTTCCAAGAAGTTCTTTCTCAGTTTATCAAAAAATAAGCCTTTCACTGTTTGCTCTTCTTGTATGTTGTTATATTCTGTTAGGAAACTTAATTAGCAAAAAGATAACGCTATAAATGTTATCGTGCCCCTGCTATAAATACACAGGAGTGAATAATTCTAGCCTTAGGGGAGAGGCATAAATGAAATTCACAATAGCAAAAAACTAGAACGGTTCCCTGTACACACACATCGTTCACTGAACTTTATGTTATGTTGGTGCAAGACTGATTTTCTAAGCCAGAAGGCTTATCACCAAATGGAAAAACTGTCAAAAGACAAAAACAATGAAGCGATTTAATGAGGGAAGGCAGTGGACATGTCGTTGATGTGTTTGTGTCTCACCTGCGTATCAACAACCGGGGTGGGAAGTTGGAAGTTCTCCCAAAAGCAATGTTTCATCCCAAAAAGGAACAAATAATACCAATAATGCTTGTATTTGGGATTTCCACTTCATTTATCTGGAATTTGGCACAATCGCAGAGCGTATTTTGGATATTTAATAAAAGTGTATTCCTCACATTTTTGTAAAAAGAAACTTTCAGGGAACTACTTCTTCACTGAAGGGAAAGTCTGAGTATATTTTTTTCACCCAAATGTATTCAGTGTAAATGTGGCTGACTGGAATAGCTGAGAAACTGCATCAAAATCACATTTTTATACAGCTGAACAATTTTGTGACATAACTGCTTACACATATGCACCCTAGCAGGCACACATGCACAGACAATGCACTCAAGCATGCGCTTAGTGACACACAGTCATTCAAACACACACAAACACAGCACACACACATTCACACACACAGCTCTGCACCAAGCACTAATTTAGCCCAAGTTTATTTTAAGTAGCTAAAACAATTAGAGGGAAGAGCCATTCTTGACAAAGCCAGCGGAGGGATTGATTACAGTTATTTATAATGGAGACAGCAGTGTGGTGAGAAAATCATGCATCCTCCCTCCACAGCTAATGGGAGGTCAGATTTCCTTATCTGAATTCATAGAGGAAATGCTTAAAATGACACAGCTCTAAGAAAGGTAGCAGAAGGTGGGCTAGGAAAATTTTTCTTCTGCCTTCGCATAGACAGGGCACTCCGGCACCCTTATAACACAGCCTGGCAACTGGTAGCATCTGAGAACATGTGTTAGGAGTCTACTGAATAATAATTTAGAAAACATATTAAAAAGACAGTTAGACACATCCATAATCAAGGAATAGAGCCAAAACTATTATGCCGTCATGCACCCTCTACACAGTATATATAAGAGAAGCCAGCATCAAGCAGTGGTTAACCTTATTAGGTTAACCACTGGTTTTGGTATTTACCTTACAAGGTCAAATGCAAAACGGAAAAAAAAACACGTTAATAATGAACAATGACACGTTTGTATACAGATACAAAATAGGCCACAAAGAAATGTTAAGCCTTTAAGGCCTGGACACAAAGCAACAGAGGTTACCTGTTCTGATGCTGAATAAGACCATTTTGAAAAGACCATCGGTTTAATTATTGAGCCCAGCCCAGCTGCGTCACCCTAGACCTCTGTGAACGTCGTGCGGATTTCGCAGACAAGGCTACTTGGCGGAGGTCAGTGCTGAGAACACCTGTAAAGACAGTAGCTTCACCACAACGGTTTCTGTCAGGGAGTCCCTCACGTTTCTAGGGATTCTAAGCAAGCTTCACAATTTGACTCAACAGGAGACCAATACATTGCCCAAGGGTACATGGGGATTTAGCTGTCATTCTCTAATACAAAGACCTCAATTCTATTTATTCAAGGGCCAGTTCCAGTCTCCTAATCCTCCTCCCAGCAATTATGCTGTGAAGATGACAACAACATATGATTTTAATACGGATTTGTCTTTTTCTTGTTTGAATAGATTGTGAAGAAAAACATCTTCACCTCAAAAATCATGTTTTTTGGGTTGTTCTTCAAAACACTCAAATATTTCAGAATTTAAAAGCTTATTACGGAATCCAGACCGACTGAATATTCACTTATTCACTGTCCTCTTCCAAAGAAGATTTCAATGTTAGAAAATCAGCAAGGTTCCAATGAGAAACTAGATTTTTTGAAAAGTATCAGTCAATGATGGGGGCTCCCACATTCACACATGATTGGCTTGGACGTAGCCATACAGTGGCTCAACAGTTAGTGTTTATTCCTCCTTCGCACGGTTTGTGTGGAGTTTGCAAGTTCACCCTGTGTTTGTGTCGGTTTCCTCTGGGTGGGATTGGTGTCTGTGAAATTGGCCCTGTGTGGGTGGTTGTCTGTGTTTCTGTGTTTCCCTGGCTCTGTGATGGACTGGCGTTATGTCCTGGGTGTGCCTTATGCCTGCTGGGTTAGACTGTGGCTCGCCACTGGTTTTGAATATTCAGCTCTTTGGTTGTGTCAACGAGGGTGCCTGTCTTCAAGTTAATATCCTTGTTTAGCAGCCGGCAGCCCAATATACAAGCCAGAAGAGAGGGTTGAAGGATAGCAAGACTGATGGGGACCTCACCCTCTAATGCGACCTCGGTTCCACTAATGGTAATCACACTTTGGTGCCAACAATCCCAGGCCCTTTTAAAAGAGACATAGAGGGAAGTGAGTTGAACTAGAAGAGGCTGGATGTATTGGCAACTGCTGTGGGTTATTATTTAACTGTTTGTGTTTAGTTTGCCCCGAAAAGGGAGGTTTTAGTTTATTTATGTAGTTAGTTGTTTGTTGAAGTAGTTAAAGTTTGTTTAATATGCTGAATAAAATGTACAAACCCTCCCCCAATGTTTCCTGCGGCTCTCGGACTAAGCATGCTACACCTTGCCTGTGTTTGAGTGATTGCATGTGTGCATGTGTGTTTGTGTGGGACTGATTGATTGCATGTGTGTGCGTGGGCTGTTCTAGACTACCAGCAAACAGAGATTCCTGGCAACTTTTCAGTTGTCTGCAAGCTAGCAGTGTTGTCTGCTCTGAATTTCCTACAGGGGACTGAGAGGCCTGCAGTCTTTAAATGAGAACATTTTTGTTATTGTGGGCAGCCCTGTTCCTGGAGCGCCTCAAACCAACAGAGGTCAAGGTCTCCATAAATGGGGAAACCCTGAGTACCTGGAGCACTTTGTCACCTCCGATAATTTAGTGATAAAGGGTTTGAATGGAAAGGAAACCAGAAGTATCTCTGGCACTCTTGCCTACCCCTGTTGTGAAAGAACCACCTGCGTTTCCTTACTGTCCCCATGTCGCAGCTGGAGCTCATGCCATTTAGCTGACGGGCCATTTCTTTCTCTACCTGACTACTTGCTAACACTCTTTAAGCCAACACCGGAGGATTCAGTGGAAGAGTAGGAAGATACCAGAAAAATACAGCAGACGACACACAAAACTACAAACAACACTACTACAAAAAAAATGGGGCCTTGGCCCACAGCATCCCGAGCTGGCTTAGAGAACAAAAACACAATAACCAAAACAACATAAAAAAACCAATTGGCAGGAGGGCTGTAACCAAATGCTCAGGGAAACCCCACCTTTGCGGTTAATAATAATAGCAGTCTCTCTGTCACTGCTCCCTCTTTAATCAGGTTATTGCCTGGACTGGTTGGCAGTTGCCTCTGCCATCCCTTTTTGTGACCCTCAGTGGATGGCCAACTTTACTCCCTTCATCATACCAGGAAACATTGCATTAGCTCCAAAATCCTGAAGAAACACACACATGCTCAAAAATAACCCAGAACACAACAATCCTTATTTATAAGAAGAAAAATAATTAATTGTTAGAACCGTCAGCTGGGTTTCTCGCTGCAGCTTGACCTGTCTGCTTGCCAGCTTCCTCTTTTTTTGGCTAATTACCTAAAGCATCACAGGTTTACAGTAGAGTGACAGAAGTCAACAAATGCAACACATCCCCTTCCCCAGTGCCTTTCAAAATAAAAGTGCTCAAACACCTCAATTAATTTGATTTAATACTATGTATTATATTAACTTTCTTTAAAAAATCCTTTAAAAAATGACAAATACACTAATTAATTAGCTTACAAAGGATTGCAAAATATTTTTTGTCTGTGGGACAAGTTTTGTCTGTTTTTTATCCCCCCCTCGGAGGAACTGTAAGACAGAGAAGATATATTCTCAAGAGAGTTGCAAATTAATTTTGAATTCTTCTTCTTATTTCCAGTAAGAAGAATGCAAAAGCAGAAGTTTTGCACATAAAATCTTTTTGATGCAACTGGATTCTGCTGTTACCATAAACAAAGCAGTGTCCTCGTAACAGCAGTTAAGCTAGTGGTTAGTACTAGATGTTAGAGGCATAGTGGATTATAAATTTACCAGCTACAACAGGTGTATATAAATAACTGAGTATTATGTTTGAGGAAACAAAGTATTCCTTCTTGTTCTTGCATCATGTGGATTAAAGAAAAAGATGATCAAAGGCCCAATCCCGCAGCCTCTTTTTAAAAATACTTTTTTGATGAATGAAATTTAGTTGCCAGTGGCCTGCTCTAGAGTATAACAGTCAACAAAATAAAAGGTCATTCAGCCTGTTCATCCGTTTGATCTTTCAAGGACTGCTCTATCTTTTACCCCTATCATCTCCAAGTGTTTCAGTTTCTCAGTGAATTCAAACAGTTCTGGGATGAGGAGGAAGATCCAAGATTGCTGCCGCTGCCAGGCTGTCATCTGTGAGTCGGGTGCGGGTTCATTCTGCGGCTATGCATTTCTCAGGGGGGTATCTGATACACCATGATGAAAAACGTTGGAAGACAGAGAGGACTTACAGGGTGGCATGAAGTCAACACAACAACTTTTTGCTGTCAGAACCACCAGGGGCCCCTATACTCTTCCGCAGGGTTTTGGGCAGAATTTATGGGCGGAAAGGAGGGCTAATGCCTGGCTTTGATGTTTATTTTGTCCCACACATCTAAATGGGTCTCCATGTTATTCATTAATTTATCTAATTGGTGTACTGTTGTATTCTTTCAGTGTAGCGGCTGACCTGATTTGTACTCAGCACTCAAGGCTTCCCAGAGCAGAGCACAGACTCCCACTCAAGTGGCGTGCAGGTCCAACGCACTTGTCTGCACTCCCCGTGTGAAGGAGGAGGCAGGCACAGCAGGGCGCCTGAAGGGAAGTTGGGGTCCCTGAGCGTGCCAGAGAGCGAGCAGACCTGAGTCAGCTCCTTTGAGGTGTAACATGTCCCTGATTCCCTTCCCCCATTTCCATTCTGCTTGGAATTTCCCATTCACCAGTTTTGACTCAGAGATAAGAGTCCATTCTGCTTTGCCAGAGCTCTGCCCCTGGGTGAAGCAAAGTGGAGCAAAATTGTCACAAACAGAGATTAAAACACATTGATTTTTCTTATTGCACAAGTAATCTTGAACAACTGAAAACTGCCCTAGCCTATAAATGGGACAAGGAGTCTCAGGATTAATCACAGGAACTTCAAAGAGACACAATCTGCATAATGTCTTAACGCAGTCAAACAGACCAACAACAGTAAGATGAGTTGACTAATTAACTCCCATCAGCATTAGTCAAGGTTTGATCGCAGAAAACAAATGTGAGAAATACGCAAAGCCAATCTCCCCATGTTTAAAATGTGTAATTCAAAATAATTCATTTAATATCCTTAAAATTTGATTCACATGACAACAACAATATTCAAATAATAACTCCAAATTGTTTACCAACATACCATCAATTTCTATTATAGTTTAATATACATAACAGATTCATTTTCTTATTCAATTTAATTTTAACACGTTTGGTCTTAAATGTATAAGCTTTAACCTGACAAAGTTACTGATAGTATCATACCATTTCAGTTGTCTCTGTCTTTACTTCGCCAGTGCTGGTGTCATGGTGAGGTTATTTCTTTTGTAAGTGTTTGTCCTCCCAAGTGCATCAGACTTCAAAAGATTTTGCTCCAAATGTGAAGTATTATTTCAGTTCACTGAAAACCTTAAAAATGATGGAAGGGACATTAAAGCTAAATGTATAGCCAAGGTTTTAATGATAGACAATATGTTACATTTGGCCCTGCTATATTGGATTGGTTTTCTTAACAATGGACTTAAATGTGCTTGATAAGAGCAAATTTGTTTGAATTAAAACATAGAGCAAAAACTAGAATCGTACACTTCAGAAATTCCTCATTAAGATTACAGTAATGTTCACACTTTTCTGTGTCTGTAATACATTTTCACAGTCAATGCATCATTCTTTCAAAGTTTTCAAGCTATGCTGACTGATGAAACATATAGTAGGCATGAGAAAAAAAACATAAGGAGTGCACAGTTCAGCTCTTTTCACTAGAGAAATTGTAGGATTGGGGATAAAAAAAGTCAAAATCACCTTTTCCACAAATTTGCTTTAAAACAATAGGTCTTATCCCCCATACCTGATAGCACACATTCTGTTTTAACCGTCTATTATATAAATTCATACTTTATATGAAAAAAAAATGATAATAAAAGTCAGTGGGAATAGATGACCACTTTGAGCTGATCCTTCAGAGATTCCCTTTAATGACATAAAAATGATCTTCCCTCGTTATTCATTCACTGTTATCTACAGTGATTGTAGAGGCTGTTATTTTTTATAAAGTGACTTTAGAGAATGCTATACTTTTTACAGGGACTCTTTACTTTTCTTCTCCAGCTGAATATTTTAAATGGACTGCAGCAAACTCAATTGATCATTTTAAATAAAATAGACTCTCCTGAAAACAATAATTGTTGTTTAGTAGATAGCACTAATGTATAGAAATTCCACCACTAAACATAAGAAACAGTAGGAAAATCACAGTAATAAAACATTTCAAAGGTGCATAAACAAATTTGTTGGATTTGTTTTCACTGAATTGTCCACTGAAATTCACTCTGTTTGGGCTGACCATCAGGCAAGGTAGGGAGTGCCATAGCTACCAAAATTAATATGAAACTGCTTGAATTGAAAAAGAAAAAAAGTGTTTTAAGGACTCAGGATGAAAATGGCAAAAAAAATAAAAATTAAAAATTAATACTTTTTTAAATAAAAATTTTAATTTAATTGAAAAAGAAAAACCTGTTTATCTATCTGCAGGTACAGGTCATGATGCAGACTAAACAGTAGCCCATCACAGGGCAGGAGACAGTCTTGCAAACCTAGGAACGCAAACCACTGAGCCACCTTTTGTCTAGTTTGCCAGAAATATATGGATATTGATATGTGAGTGACACAGTGACAAGAATCAATTTCAATTGAGGCAGTGACACAAAAGTCCAGAAGAACAACAATATATCATTCACAAACCCAGGAAGGCCTGATCCTGCAATACAATCCCGGTGACTAGTCAGTCCCAAATGAACACCGCCTTCTCTCGGTTTAAGGTCAACACTGCTTATTCAACAATTTCCCAATTTAACAGCAGGCACAAGTTCAGGCCAAGTTTCGACAACCATCCAGACAAGTGCAGAAGGTGACTCCTCCAGATAAGTCAACATGAAGTCATTTATGTGCTCCCCTAGACACCACTGCATCGATTGCAAACAGCCCAAAGGTTGTGGTGAATGTATGTTTTTTTGTGGCCTGCAGGATGTACTACCTTCTATCGATATCCACTGGTGAGTTTCAAGGTAGAATGCTATTCTGCCCGGGGAAGATTAGTCGAGAACTCCTCTATGTGAAGAATTTGCTTGATTTTACAAACATATTCCAGTGAATACAAAACAGCCAATTGGCGATGCCTTAGTCTAAACTAACAGTTAAGTTAAGAATTAAGAGTTAAGAATAGTGTTAATGTGCAAACAATTAATTTTTTAAACATGCTACTACTGCAGGCTTAATGCTGACCTAATACTTTTAGGTGTTTTTGTTGTAAAAATGAATCATAATTTAAATGAACAAAACCACAAAAACACAAATGCTAGGCATTAAAGGTTGTCTTGTTGTCGGCTCATTCCTTTTAGGTTGTGTTAACCAAACTAAAGCATTAAACAGCAGTAGCACAGCCTCTATGTGAGGAGGACTCAAATTGCTCCTTGCAGTGTTTTTCCTCACGGTTCTACACTGTGTTAACTGCTAATCTATGTTGCAGCTAACCCAATTGTAAAATACACTGATCAGCCATAACATTATGACCACTGACAGGTGGATAAAAGTGAATAAAGTGAATAACACTGTGGCTCTTGTAGGTTGTTCCCGGTCTGCAGTGGTTTGTACCTATTAAAAGTGGTCTAAGGAAGGAAAAGCAGTGAATGCAGTCATGGGCAGCCAAGGCTCATTGGGGCACGTGGGCAAAGTCTGGCCCGTGTGGTCCGATCCAACAGATGAGCTACTGTAGCTCAAAGCTAATGCTGGTTCTGATGGAAAGGTGCCAGAAGACACAGTGCATCACAATTTGTTGCGTATGGGGCTGGGTAGCCACAGACCAGTTAGGGTGCCCATGCTGACTCCTGGCCACTGCCGAAAGCACCTACATTGGGCACGTGAGCATCAGAACTGGACCACGGAGTAATAGAGGAAGGTGGCCTGGTCTGATGAATCACGTTTTTTTTTTACATCACGTGGATGGCCAGGTGTGTGTTTGTCACTTACCTGGAGAACACATGGCACCAGGATGCACTATGGGAAGAAGGCAAGCTGGCAAAGGCAGTGTGATGCTTTGGGCAATGTTCTGCTAAGAGACCTTGGGTCCTGCCATTCATGCGGATGTTACTTTGACACGTACCACCTACCTAAGCATTGTGCAGACCATGTACACCCTTTCATGGCAACGGTATTCCCTGATGGCATTGGTCTCTTTCAGCAGAATAATGCTCCCTGCCACAAAGCAAAAATTGTTTGAGGAACACAACAACGAGTTCAAGGTGTTGACTTGGCCTCCAAATTCCCCAGATCTCAATCCAATCTAGCATCTGTGGGATGTGCTGGACAAACAAGTCCGATCCACGGAGGCCCCACCTCGCAACTTACAGGACTTAAAGGATCTGTTGCTAACATCTTGATGCCAGATACCACACCATGCCTCGACGGGTCAGGGCTGTTTTGGCGGCAAAAGGGGGATCAATATACACAATATTAGGCAGGTGGTCATAATGTTATTGATCGGTGTATGTCATTGAACAGTATTTGCCGGAGGTTGGGTCCTCACACAGGTTTAAATCTTGAATGCCTCAAACATAAAACACATTTCTCAAATGAAACTTTCTCCCCTAGCCATTTTCCAAAAACCTTTGAGACTCTCCATCATTGTGTCCAAAATAAGCTATTTTGCATATTTTAACTTTTAACTTTTACTTTTAATGGAAATTGACCAGGCCAACATTATTTCATCTATTATTTATTTAATTACTGAAATTTTTTAATAGCATATTAAGAAACTTCAAAAAGCTTCATTTTTTATTAATCTCTTTTTTTGTGTTGTTTCACCAATCATATATACTCTAACTAAATTTTTTTATTTTATTTATACTGTAAAGTACAGTACAAATTATCAATGACCACGAAATTATGTAAAGAAAACATTTGCAAACATTATCCATTGGTCACAAATTGAGGTAATTATTTGGGAAGTACATTCTCTCACCATTTTTTTGGGTGAAATGTTTTTGCTAATTGTTTAGGTAACTCTAAAACCTGTAGAGCAGTCCTTTGATAAGAAAGGTTTATGTTGTGTTCTTTCATAACAGCAATAAAATAACGTCAACTTGCGCAGTATTGTTTAACTCGGCTTTGCTTGTTAACTGTTCATTACACACATGCACACTGCGCAGGCATGACACTCAACAACATTTGGGCAGTCACTACGCCAATCCATCAACAGTAGGCTATACAAAATAGTAGTAAAATACGGAACACAAAATTTCTTCATGCATAACAGTTTACAATCCCCAGTTTTGACTTTTGGGAGTCCCTATCTGAATTTTTTATTTGGAAGATTAGACAACATATTTTCACACAAAAAATAAAATAAATCTTTTAAATAAAATGAAAAGTCCAAATAAAATGAAATGTCTTGAATCATCTTGAAAATCAAAGTAAAATGATATGCTATCTGATCCACAATTGGCTATATGGTACATATAATGGTTATATAGGATATCTAGCTAGTGTTGTAATTTAGTGGAATTGTCCTCAATTTTAATTAAAGGGCACATCTAAAAAATACATGAATGGTACTTGTTTGGCTTGTTTGGACCTCCCCAGTAAGGGCCTTGTAAGGGCCATCTATATGTTGTTTGTCCCTGAACAGTGAGTGTGTTTTTCACATCAATAATAACTGTGGAGTTGCCAGCTGATTTCTAGTTGAAGTTCTTCATGCGTGCAATTAACAACCTACAAAACATGTCATTGAAGATTAGTTCAATCTCTCTCAAATCATATATTAGTTTATTCCACCTTCCACATTAATTTACATTTATATTGCCTAATTACTCCCCCTCAATCCAAAACTGATGGTGTTTCCATGTAAGGGATCATTTATAAATCTGTGACAAAATAATTATAGCAATAATTGTTGTAATTGTTGCATTTTAAGAATCTGTTGTATCAGTTTGAATATTTTCCAAATTCTCAAATTATTAAAGTGACTTTTTTTGTTGTAGTTGAAATATCATATAATATACAGCGGGTGAAATAAGTATTGAACACGTCACCATTTTTCTCAGTAAATATATTTCCAAAGGTGCTATTGA
>JAOYSI010006526.1:539-12774 GCA_025775065.1 Hiodon alosoides | reverse complement strand
CTAGTGCAATAGGCCTGTTCACACTCTGTTTCCTGTTCACGTTCAGCATGACACCTGTAATGGAGTTTATTAAATTCACAGTCGCAAGGCCAGATCGAGGCCTCTCCCTTTTTTTTTTTTTTATTTTTTTTTTACTAAACTGAAAAACCAAGGGGCGGTAATATGAATTTCCAGAGGGCCAAAATTAGAGACCTCAGCCAGAGAGAAGCAGTGGACCATTGACTTATCGGAAAAAAGCTGCTGAACACTCAACCGCTCGGGCATGTGATCCAGAGAGATGCGGGACACTGCTCACTCACCCATCAAATACACTTGGATATGGTGACTGAACATGCACTGTCTATGACATAAACATAACCCTGTTTGCACAGACGCCGTGGATTGTCCCAGAATATGAAATACTTTCTGTCTGTAAATGTCACTCTACCAAAATGTTCTCGAGAGGAGTCTTCCGTTCTTTTCCGTTATACATCAGCAATGTTTAAATGAGAAGGGCTCAAACCCTGTCCCTTGTGGACCGCATTGTTTGTGTCTATTTGAAATCCAGGTACCACAGGTGGCATGGCTAGGGTTTTAAGCACCTGCTTTAAATTATTTTGGAATAATAATTATTAATAATAATAAAAATCACTATAATTAAATAAGATTGGGATATTGATTCACATTCAGTAAATCTTCATGGACGAAACAAACACTTAAAGGTAAAAGCTTTGGAAAACAATCTGGTGGTGGTGGATTAAAAAATAATAGCATTCTAAAACGAGAAAAAATGCTATTGTGCCGTGCTTCCGAGTTGTGTTTAGTCCATAGAGGAGTTCTGTGATTTTCTTGTTCAAGCATAGGAGTCAGGTGCACAGTCTCCCTCCTGACAGGGCCTCTTCAGATGCGTGCATGGGGTACTCCTGCGTGTAAAATGCACAACATACTCCTGTCAGAGCCAAAGACCAGCTGTGCAACCAATCAGGTCAAATTACATCACGTCTGAGACGTCCATAATTAACCTGTAAAAAACCCTAGGGAACCTGCGTAGATGGGAACACATTTGAAATCATATTTCAGTAATTGAAAAATAAAACTGCATACAACTTCATTTTCCTAATTTAGGAGCTCCTACTTGCTTCACTAATTTTATTAAAAGAGCACACAAGGAGAGAACAGCCACTTGTGGCACCCTGAGGAGTTAGCTCAAGACAACACACACATACATTACTAGCTCAGACTCAAAAGAGGGTTTATTGCCGATTAGGAGTCATTGCAGTTGATTGAGGGTAATCTTACCCATTAAACATTTTGGTGAAGCAAAAGAGTTTTTTTGCCAGGAGAGACCTTGTCGAATTGTGGCTCCCCATTTCTTCCCACTGTCATCATGAACTCAAATGTCTTAACGACAAGAAGCCTGAACTTTCAGTCCAAAACTCTCACTTCACAGAATGCGAGTAGAGTTGGGTCACTTTAAAGTATTGAAGAGAAAAGATATTTACTGATGGCATGGTTGAGCTCCTGGCACTGTGGTTCGGCTGTCTGAGTGAAAACTACTTTTAGTGTGTAGAGCCTAAGTAGCATCCCAAGAGGTTGCATTTGTTCCATTCAGTTTATCTGCAGACTAACTTGTGATGGTGAAATTGGAATCCACAAACAAATTGGAATCAGATACATCTCGCTCTCCATCATACATAACATTTCTCAGTCATGTCAAAGTTTACACAAGATCATTTACACTGCGTTTCAAAGAGAGATGTGCCGTGGCTACTTTTAACTAATGTGTACTTCTCCAGAATGGAATTGAAATAACTATTCTTATTATGTGTAGGGTGTCTTTTCTTAAACTGAAAGCATTTTTTCAAATACAATTCAAGTTTATGTTGTTAAATAGGATTTTCATAAAGGTTGACTGTGAGAATGCAGTGTACGCTATTTTTATGGTCATCGGTTGTATTCTGTCTGTATTACTTTTTTTTTTTTCCTTACGTGGTTGAAAGTCCATTATAGCATACACACCTAATTTTATTTTATACGCAGTTGAAACCCCGTTTTATTGTACATCACTTATTTTATTTCATACACCGTTGAAACTCCATTATAGTGTACACACCTTATCTCCAAACCCTTTTCCCTATTCCAAAACTGCATAATAACTCTGCCCCCATTTTGATTGATGTAATGCAAAGGACACTCTCTGACAAATTCTTGCAAATGCTGTCATTCTAATAGAACTAAATGAAATTTGACAAAATGCATGACTGCTGAACCTGTGACTATTATCCATTTAAATGATTAACCTGCTGTTCAGTTTAGGTTGGAGTATATATTTTCATTTTTTTGTTCCCTATCCTACCCCAGGCCTTATAGACCAATGCCTGCCAAGGTATAGGAGCATTGCGTCTGATGATGAGTCTATGCCTACAACCATGATGTTGGCATTATGTAGCCCAGCATTTGAGCTTAAATAGTTTCTGTCTACTGTGATTTGCTCCCTGGAGTGATCTCTCATGCTTTTTTCCCCCCTATCAACAAGGTTTAAACAAAACTTTGAACAGAGGGAAGGGAGTGAGGGGTATAAATTGTGATCAGGAAACAGAGCATAAGTGCACATGGTGTTGAAAAATGTAAATAGGATAATTAGCACATTGCTAAGGAATGTCTGCGGGTCTAGTACTAGGGAGAATCTGATCTGATCCAGTCGGGGGGAGATTAGGAGTACTTAATTCTAAGTTTTTATTTGGAGTTTTGGTACATACTTTTGAAACGCCACTATCTCCTTGTGGGAATGAACACCTTTTTAGGGGGGGATTTTCCATCTGCCCCTAAGCTCCTGCCTGGGTTCTGGTACATCTTGAAAATAATAAGGTTTGGATTAGCCCTTACTGAACTATTGCTTTTGGTTACATAAGAAATGTTTGCTTTTTTAATAAATATCTTTCTTTTTTTATTGCAATTTTAAATGCATAATAAAAATAAAAGTTTTAAAAATTCATTACAGGTCATTTTCGGTTGTTGTGGTGGCTTTGAATACAATTTATTTTCCCATCTCTTCTTCTTTAAATTCGGCAATTTCGCTAATGCATCTTGGCTTGCTACTACAAACAGGGAGGGCGAAGGAGCAGTCCTAGCTGCCTCTGAGCTGCCTGTCTAGTTAACAGGCTACACAGCACTGATCGAAGGAGATGCCCGTCCATCCTGGCTGCAATACAAGCCTGCAGGTGCCCATAAATTTGAAACATGTAACAAGTGATATAAGGGATTTAAAAGATGTGTTAATAACACTAGTGCAACTTTAGCGGAAATAGGAGCAGCATTAGATTCTGTCTTTGGTTGAAACCTACTGGGAGAACGGATCTAATTCCCTTGACACCAGCCTGGTTCTTTTTCTGCGGACACAAAGGCTAATTGACTGGCAATTCGTACCGCTTCGTACCGCTTTGCATTTGCACAGCACAGCCATTAGACTAATCCCACCCTCAAGTGGAGGTGGGCTTGGAGGGAGCTTGGTGCTTCGCATCGACTCCAGGGCCACATGATGATGCGTTCTGTAAAACCTTACAAATGGCCTGAGTGCTTCTATAACAATGCTTTTCCCAAGGAAGATAGCTACTGTTAAGTTTATCCCCTTTCTCTCGGGTGATCAATGGCATACAGTACAATCGTCCTCATCAGCAACTAGGTGTGTGGTTATTTACAAATTATATCTGCTAATGCCTTCTTAAATAAATTGCATTGTTATTATTGATGGTCTACAGTTGTGTACTGTTATTGAAGAATGATATAAACAACTGCCTCTGAGTTAATTGCATTTTTAAATAGTGCATTAGCAATCATAAGAATGAGTACCTATTAGAGTTAGGGACATTATTACGGGTGACATTTATTTTAATATAGCTCATCGTACTAATTCCCACTCTGAATTGCAAAAATAACTCCTCAGCATTGACCTGTAATGATCCTTTAATCTAATTACGGAACGGTCTTCATTATAAAATGTGACGCGCAACATAATCTCAAAACGGGTGTCAAGTTCTGTTTTTTTCCCCTTAAGATACAGAATGTGAACAGTTATTCTGCCTCCTGCTATTGCTACTCTGTATTCCCTGGTGGCAATTCAAATGTAAATCATATGGGTGTCATTCTCAAAGTTTTTAAGCAGAGCGTGTTCCTACATTTGACCATTGGTGTAAAGGCACCCCCCACGGTTCTGTTCTGCCTCCCTCTGATGAGCCCACTCCTCCAAGCACACACACACACACGCACACACACACACACACACACACACACACACACACAGACACAGACACAGACACAGACACAGCCCTGTTCTGGAATAATCAATTTTCTTTATTATGTGACAGCTTAAGTGACTGATCTACCTGAGGGCTTTCTGTTTCTAAATTTCTACTTTAAAGTGGTTACATTCTCAAATGGGTTAGGGTGTGTGTTATTTTGTCATATTTTTGTCTCTAAATAATGTAAGTCTAAGTTAATGATTGACCTTGACCACACGCTTTAAGTGTATGAACAAGAAAAAATTGGAAAAAATTATTCAAGCTGTAGCTACCATGAACACCTGCCCTCACCATTTCTAAAATTATCCACTACTGTGTGTGACTGCATGGTGTAGACTTAATTGACTGACAAAAAGCTAATTGCCACTGTTGCTGTTATGCTTTATGTTTGACAGCAACATAACCGCTGGGTGTATCAGCTCACACACTCAGTTCTCACTCAGCTCTTGGTCAAAGCTCTTGTGACCTTTCTCCAACACTCCTGCAACTCTGTCATGGACTTTACTGTTACTCCACTCCAGCTAAGTCAAAATGCAGTTGCTTGGCAGGTATTAAACCTCCTAAAACAATTATATTCTTCCTTTCTTGCTTGCAGAAATAAAAAATAGCACAGATATTTTCAATTAAATCCTTCTTTATATCATAATAATCATCATAATATAAGATTGTAGAAAGAAGACATATCAGGTGCTGTGTATATTACATATTATATATATATGTATATATATATATATATATATATATATATATATATAGATATATGCAGAAATATATATACATATATATACAGAAATATATCCAGAAGCGGTCCAAGGAAGGACAAGCGGTGAACCGACGACAGGGTCATGGGCAGCCAAGGCTTATTGATGCACGTGGGGAGCGAAGACTGGCCCGTGTGGTCCGATCCAACAGACGAGCTACTGTAGCTCAAACTGCTGAAAAATTTAATGCTGGTTCTGATAGAAAGGTGTCAGAACAGCTTGTTGCGTATGGGGCTACATAGCCGCAAACCAGTCAGGGTGCCCATAATGAACATTGGGCAAAAGCGGCTACAATGGGCACGTGAGCATCAGAACTGGACCACGGAGCAATGGAAGAAGGTGGCCTGGTCTGATGAATCAAGGTTTCCTTTACATCACGTGGATGGGTGCGTAAGCGTCGCTTGCCTGGAGAACACATGGCACCAGGATGCACTATGGAAAGAAGGCAAGCCGGCGGAGGCAGTGTGATTCTTTGGGTAATGTTCTGCTGGGAAACCTTGGGTCCTGCCAATCACGTGGATGTTACTTTGACACGTACCACCTACCTAAGCATTGCTGCAGACCATGTACACCCTTTCATGGTAACGGTATTCCCTGATGGCATTGGCTCCTTTCAGAAGGATAATGCGCCCTGCAACAAACCAAAAATGGTTCAGGAATGGTTTGAGGAATGAGTTCAAGGTGTTGACTTGGCCTCCAAATTCCCCAGATCTCAATCCAATTGAGCATCTGTAGGATGTGCTTGACCAACAAGTCCGATCCATGGAGCCCCACCTCGCAACTTACAGGACTTAAAGGATATGCTGCTAACATCTTGGTGCCAGATACCACATAACACCTTCAGAGGTTCTAGTGGAGTCCATGCCTCGACGGGTCAGGGCTGTTTTGGCGGCAAAAGGGGGACCTACACAATATTAGGCAGGTGGTCATAATGTTATGGCTGATCGGTGTGTTTATACATATATGTCCCACCCCCTCATTCTGTTCCTTTTATGAACCAAAGCAACTTTCAAGTTTCATTCAGATATATTAATATTTACTGGTAGCTCAATGGGCTCAAATGTTTTCATATGTACAATATTTATCGCGATAAAAAGTTATTTAATTCAAATTTTCTTCAAAGTAAATGAATCCTTGAGTGAGTATTATCATTTAACTGTTCTTGTTTGTATTCTTTTCTTATGTCTATAGACAGATTTTATTTATTATTTGGATAAATTACTATGTAGTCAGCATAATATTGTTGTGTTAGCATTTTAGCAGCCATAGTCAGTAGTATTGTTAACTCTGTGAGTCGTGTTATATTGAATTATTCTAGGTTTTAGCACCCCCTACCAGTCACTTTAAGAGTCACTTTAAGAGATTCTCATATCCTCATCTATCCAACTCCATTTTCCTGTTTCGCTCCCAATTCCGACTGACTGCACGTGAACTGTCATCTCTCGGCCACGTCAACACTTTTGTGATGAAGTTCTATCTGAAGGCCTGGTTTACATGTGCATGTGTTTTGTGTGCTCCACAGAAAGATCTGCAGCTACTCTGTCAGATGGAGAGTTACAAGAAAAGACACAAAGCTGTTGCTAAAGCTGCAATAAGGTAATTATCTGGACACTTATGGTACTTAAGTGAAATATTGTTCAGTTTAGCGTTCATTGACTCTGAAGTGTCAGCTGAGATGAAGTCAGCCATGGTTGCAGCGCTTGACAACAAAACAACAGATCATCCATGATGCATTGCCTTAAACCCCACACTACCTCAGAAGCAGCTGTCTGACTTTGTATCGCAACACACCAGGCATTTTCACAGCATTTGATATACCAAAACAATTCCTGACCAACAGTCCAGATACATGGGACAGTGACAACGACTACATTGCTGGCCAACGGAAAGTGAGAAGCTTGAAAGTCGTCAACGATGTAGCCGAGCGAGGAGTGGCCTTGATTCAGGCGTTCAATAGAGCCCTAACAATTCAAGAGGAACAGAAACAGTTCTTGTTGCAAATCGTGGAGAAACACCGCCATGACTTTGCAAATCCTAACAAGTCTACCTTTACTGCAGTTAGAGCAGCTGCTGCTGCAGCAACATCCACATCTGCAGACAAATAATTGACATTGTGACATTTTCAGTCACTGTTTGTGTTAAACTGATTGTGTTTAACTGTTGATTATTAACTTCTGAATTAACTGTTAGCAGCTATTGGTCTGCTTTATGAGAATTTTTGTATTCTAACTTGATATTCTAACTAGGGATGTTAAAGTTAATATTACACGATACTATCAGAAAATGTTGCATATTGTAAAAACTTTGTCAGTGTAGAGCTACCATTAAATATTATTAGAATACATCCAAATTTTGTCAGAGAAGAAGATGTTGAACAAACAACGGTTATCTGCAAAATATGCAGCAAAACCATTGCCACAAAACGTAGCAGGAATGTTCTTGTTGAATGCACTTTTGTTGCTTTGAGGTCTGTTAAGGGTCTTGGTTGAGCTTGAGCTCTGTAAAACTAGGCTACAGTATGTAGTCTTACATCATGCCATTATTAATTTTCATTGAACAGCTGTTAAAAGCCTATGTGTGCAATTGCCTGGTTTGAATAAATACTGTGTTGTTAAACTTAACTTGGTTGTGATTTCCCCCTTTTGCATCCACGTTTAAAATAGTTCCAATAGAAACCACTAATGAATATAAACAAGAATGTTTTAAAGTAGACATATGTTGAAGGGACTACTATAATCATCATACTGGTGTGATTGTATGCGTAAAAGTGTTAAATCATGTATTTATGAAGTGCTTTAGAGGAGATTTCAAAATATCGAGATATATATTGTGTATCGTGATATAGCCTAAAAATATTGCAATATTATTTATAGGCGATATCGCCCAGCCATAGTTCTAGCTGATAGAAAGGCAACAGTAACTCAAATAACCACTTGTTACAACCGAGGCATGAAGAAGAGCATCTCTGAATGCACAACACGTCGAACTTTGAAGCAGATGGGCTACAACAGCAGAAGACCACACCGGGTGCCACTCCTTCCAGCTAAGAACAGGAATCTGAGGCTACAATTCGCACAGGTTCGCCAAAATTGGACAATAGAAAATTGGAAAAATGTTGCCTGGTCTGATGAGTCTCAATTTCTGCTGCGACATTCAGATGGTGGGGTCATAATTTGGCTTAAGCAACATGAAAGCATGGCTCTATCCTGCCTTGTATCAACGGTTCAGGCTGGTGGTGGTGGTGTAATGGTGTGGGAGATTTTTTATTTTATTTTATTGGCACACTTTGGGCCATGCACACACAAAGACACATAAAGACAAAGTCACACTGAAATACAGACACTCACACACACACACACACACAGATGTAGTCACACCAAAATACAGGCACATACACAATGAAAATATATTCGCACACACAGTTGCTGCAGATTTATCGGCTGCACACAGACAAGCAGACACACTGGATGTATAGAGTCTTGATATTAAAACTTTTCTCAATCCAGTTCAAGTCATTTATAGGTAATGTTATCACCTCAATTATATTTTTTTTTTTTTTCCCACAGGAGGATTAAGGGGTGCGTGAGGTTGAAGTTCCCGGACTCCCATTGAAAGCAGTCTCCATGGATTTCTCCAGCACTTACCCATTTACTTTGTGTTGTAGTGAGAAGACTGAATGTCTCCTGTTTGGCAGAAATAGGCTGAAAGACCCTATTCTTAGCTCTTGGTTCGGTGGGTGTATTTATGTACGTTTCTGAATAGGCCTTCATACAATACCATGATCACTTACGTTGTTTATATAAAATCTAGCACACAAATGGTTCCAGGCACCATGGCGGTGGATATCGGATGAGGTATCTCTCCCTCCTCAGTTTAACAGTTCAGGAAACCCAAGTATGGTTACGGTATAGATATAGTATTGGCACTCAGTATTTATGCCTCTGTCTGTGTATGTACACTGATACAACAATCAATATTTTAGATTTATATTATTGCGTTAAAAACTTAGACTGCCTTTCAAAAGTTGGACCCAAAAAAAAAACTCAATAAAATTTTAGTAAATTGTTGCTATAAAAATATATATATTACACATAGGCCTTTAAAGTCTTGGCACTTGTTTTCATTAAATATAATTGTTACAATTAAGGTTATAAAAATTGAGTGTCAGTTGAACAGTTGGCTCAATTTCTGTCTCATCTAGTTTAATCTTCCTGGAAATCTCAGTGGTGCAATGTAAATATGAAAAAGATTGCTCTGTATTTATGTTTTATATAAACTGCATTTGTTTCTATAGCCCGTAGGGAAATGGATTATCCTCATTTGAATGATCGCTGACGCTGTGAGGAATTATGCTCAAATCAAAAACGAAGATCCTGTTTTAAAGTTTCATTTAAAATCCTATCGGCCCTGCCGCAGTACTTGTAAATGACCACGGCTCATTATTCTTATCTGTACATTTGTTTAAATAGCTTTGAGCAGAGAACAAAGAGCCTTAAAATGAAATCCAGTATTGAGCACTGAAATCATTAAGTGGCCCATTTTAAAATCCTGGGCTGATTACAGGGGAGATGTACCAAGTGCAGAAAGGGAAAATTTAAAATGCATTCCCATTTCACTGGATTCTGTAGTTCCACTTGGTACAAAAAATATTGCTAAAAATACCAAAGCACAAGTCAAGGGATTTGTGAACAAGTCAGGTTTTTTTTATTTTATTTCCAAAGGAATAAACCATTAAACATTCCTTTGTAGCATTAGGGTGGAAATGCAATACGCTATGTTAAAATGTCGAAGGTTTTCTTTGAAAGTTAGTGATTACATCAGAGTCTCACATATGAATAGACATCTGACAGTTTTTAGGGCAGAGTCTTTGATAGTCTTGACAATATCGCATTGTTTAATTACATCCCAGCCATCAATATTTACAGGATAAATGGTGTATCACATGCAACCACTGTTCTTGACAGGTTGTTTCAAAATCACTGTTCTGGGTCATTATGAGGGTTTCTTTAGTATCCAGCATGCAGCTGGATACTAAGCTGGATTTTTCTACCTAGTAATTAGTAAACACTAAAAAGCCATGGATTTTTAAAACCATTGTTTCTGAAAGCTAGTTTTATTTGACTGATTAAGCTTTGATAATCAAGTAGTGCCAAATTTCATTTTAAAAACATTTTTCTCTTGAGCTTTCACAGTTGATTCACTGCTGCATTGTTAAATTAAACTTTGCAAATTTTCCATAAACACTTTAGGGTATGCACACCGACACCAAATTGAACCTCCTCCATGCTTAATTGTTGGTTTCTGGCAAGACTTGTTACATGTTTCTGTCACACATATTCTGTGGTCAGATGGAAAAGAGGGGCACTCTAAGAAAGGTTCGTTTTACCTTTAAACATTGTTCAATAGTGCAAATGATTTGTGTAGTTGTGCCCTTCTTAACCGGTTACTTATGTTTCCCTTCCTCAAGATGTTCTTACTATGACGTGCTCTGATATTAAGAATGACCTTCGGTGTTGATGGATGGATGTCTCGGCCTTCTGCCAGTTATGTTGTCAATTTGATGTGTTCTTTTATCTATTCCTTGAATATATTATCTTAATGCATCGCTTGTCCATGATGACAGCTTTTTGGCTCTTCCAGTCTTGGCTTTGGGAGTTACAATATTTCTTACAATATATATTACAATTATATATTACAATTTCTCTTTTTTCTTTTTAATTCCCTACTCATCAGCAACTGATAATATAGTGGTGTTGCCAAAGTTTTAATTTAGTCCCAGCCATAGTTTCCATATAACTGAATTTCATTTACAGGTGTCCTAACGAGAAAAAAAAAAAATTCAGTTCCCTTTGAAACAAATGAGATTAGATAATTTTGTGAGGTCAAATTTTCAGCCCCGCCTCATCCCTCGGCAGCTTTGGGAGAAATTTCTCCTCACGGGAACACTGAACAACACCCGCCAGTCGTGATTAAACTCATTACACTCAGCCCTGCCCAAATGAGGTCATAATGAACAAAAAGACACACGTCTGGTGATGTCCTAGGTGAAAGGTTGTTATATTCCTCACTCCTCACTACGTGCGACAGGCATGCCCAGCTTCAGTACCCCAATCTCACCGGGGCCAGGGAGCCAAACGGGAGAATACATGGGAAATGGCAACCATTACTGTAAAGAATTACTGTATCGGCTTGAATTCAAGGCTAAATTAAATTAAATAAATAAAAACAATGCCTTGTATTTGTGCAATAAGCTTCAAATTTGGTGAGAGGCTTAAGTATCAAATAACTGTCCTCTGTCACATAAACCAATGTCAAACAGTGGCAAAGACGGATGCCTTTTAATACATACTCACAGAGAAAATTATTGTAATGTTATAAAAGGGGTCTTTTTAAAGAAACAGACAACTAAGTTGTTGAATTTATGACGTCAGTTAAAAGCTAGACTAGGAGGGTGTACATGGCCGTATTGGGGAACGCTCAAATGGGGAAAGTGCCCAGGTGCCTCCGAAAACCAGGGGCCTCCTGATGACTCTTGTAATTTGTCCGTATGTTTGTATATCTGCTGTGATAAAATTTTGATGCCAATTCAATCCAATGTTTACAAATGCACTGTTAAAGTGCTTGTTATTAACCAATAATTAAATAATATAATTAGCCAATATCATTAACTCCTAGAAAACATGCCCGTTACGATTGGTGTGTGATAATTATAGGTGGGTTTATTGTGAAGGCTGGCACAAATTAGGGTTAACCTATTGTGTTGTGCAGCACCTATGAGCAAAGCATAGAACAAAATGTTAACCAGCCAGATTTCCATAAAAAACTAAAGAAAGAATAATATTTATTCACATACATCTAACGGGTTCACCAAAAAAAAGCTAAAAACTGACTTCTAAAGTGTTTACTGTCAATAGGGAGGTGAATGCAAACAGGAATATTTTGACAATGAAAATATTTTGTCTTTTTTTTCCCCTAATTTTCTCTAAAAAAAAAAAAAAAATACTGAATTCAGTACAATTAAAGGTATTTTCTTTGTTGCCACAATCAGAGAGTTGTTTTATACTGGAGAACACTACATATACTCTGAACATTACATACTTTCTTAAAAAAAAAAAAAAAAAAAAAAAAAAAAAAAAAAAAAAAAAAAAAAAAAAAAAAATAAAAAATTTAATAAAATAAAAAAAAAAAAAAACAAAA
>JAOYSI010006525.1:0-12774 GCA_025775065.1 Hiodon alosoides | reverse complement strand
CCCCCCCCCCCCCCCCCCCCCCCCCCCCCCCCCCCCCCCCCCCCCCCCCCCCCCCCCCCCCCCCCCCCCGCCCGCGCGCGCCCGCCCCCCCCCCCCCCCCAACGAGCACCAGAAAGAGACAGCGGGTGAACGTCAGAGTGGAAACAGACAACACCCCCCCTCGACGCAGATGTTATTAAGGAACCCGCTGCCGGTTGAAAGGCTACTACCACAGTATTTCATTATGGTTATTAGATCAGGTGTTTTACTGCCTGTCTTTATCAAGTCAGGGTGCATAAATCAGCTCTAATCAGAGAAGCCTGGGAGATAAATCCATCCTTGGAGATGAAACTCTGAGCCACGTCTCAGCTGAGTCTCCATGAGGCTGGTTTCCAAAGCTACTGTACTGAAACCTGTGTGGTCAGCATCTGTTTAAACTATCATTTACGTATTAATTTAGGCATCCTTTTAAAACAATCGTCTAATATGTTCTTCTCAATTTAGTGAGAAAACTAAAAGTAAAATACTGACTATAATGGACATAGTGACGGAGAAATATATTATATATTATATATATATTTTTCTATGAGTCATACAGTTATTTTTTCATGTTTAAGACACATCAGACATCAAATTGTAGCTTCTGAGTTTAACATAAATAAAATAAGCCATAAGATAGTAGTGTTAATCATAACATAACATGGAATAATGAATCGCTGTATCTCATCAGTATATTGTTTATCGCCCAGTACTTTCATTGTCCTTATTAGATGCCCTCAGTAAAAATAAATAAAAAAATCCCTGAAGGGGCTGATTAGGTGGAAGCAGTTGTAACTGGAAGTCATTCTAATCTTGTGTGATGTCATCAGAATGGCAGAGGCATTGCCAGGATTATTTAGGTGGACCCAAAGGTCCTGTCCCCAGTGATCCACTCTCTAGCCACAACACTGATCACAGAACAACAGAGGTACATGAATAAATATTTTATAATCGGTCCTCTATAATAAGACCTACAAAATTAATAAAATCTAAAAAGCTGGCCAACTCCAATTTCTCCCCTTCTTAGGCGCTGCCGCCTTAGGGGGTCCTTGACACACTCCAACGGCCACACACTTAAGCTACCCTGCTAGCTTCCTCCCCTAGCACACAGGATACATTTTAAGTGTATAAGATGCACGTCTCAGATCAGCACACTATTAAAGTACGTATAGCAAAAGCACCCCCACTGTATGTTGCTGTTCCAACCGCCATTACGTGATCCCCCATGATCCTGATACAGTCAGGGGAAGGAAAGGAGCAAACCCACAAATACCCACTAAAATAATAATGGTATAGGGCAGGCACACTATACAAGACAACATGTAACATGTTAAGACATTTTTTAATGTGCTTTGCCTTTACAGGTCCCTCAGCAACTGAAGCAGAAAAACACTACACACTGCCCAGGAACCTCTAACTCACAGAGAGAGTCTGCCCTTGTCTCTAAATAAAGAAAATCAAATACTCAAATACATTAACTATAGTGGTAAAGTGGTAGCTATCTTCTATTATAGGCTTCTATTATAGGCTTTTCTGGATTGTTTGACCATTCTCTGGTCACCTCTCACCCAATAAATACACATTTACATTTTGACCCCTTTATGCACCTGTGGCAGTGGGTAGGGAATCTGTATCCCACCATATTAAGCCCAGCCTGACATTTGAAGTTTGCCTGCTGATTGCCAATAGTCCTCAGCTATGTTGTACAGCAGGAGGCCATGGTTTAATCAGCCACAATATAAAGTTTTTGGAGTTAGATCTGTCTTGTAGGTGAACTTGATTGAGCCGTGTTCCCATTTTGTATTAACCAGAATTTGCAGACCTTAGCTTTTGTCATGTCCCTTCTGTCTCTCTGCCTGAGCTTTAAAGAAACATGCCCTACACCCAGCAGGATGTTACATATGGTGGAGAATGCAGGTCTGAGCTGTATTTTTTCTAGACAAAGTGAAAGGTTTATTTTTATTTTTTGGTCAGAAAGCATGGGAAGGCACAAAGACAAGGTAAAAAGGAAGGGAAGTGGAAGAACATGAGTGCTATGCTGCCCAGGGAGCATCATTCTGCAGCCATTGTTTGGACTTACATTTACATTACATTTTTGGCATTAAACAGATGCTCTTATCCAAAGCGACATACGAAAGTGCTGTAGTTTTAGGGTTAAAGTGCAACACAAAACTTAGCTATCTTGCTGTATTGACAGTGACTGACAGAGATAAGATATAAGACTTATGCTGCAAAGAGATAACATATCAATAAACATGCTTAACTAACTAACTAACTAACTAACTAACTAACTAACTAACTAACTAACTAACTGACTAAATCTAATAATTCTGAGTATGAAGAGCAGGTGTTAAAACTAGAAAAATGGTGTGAAAAACAGGTCTTCTGAATAAGAGGTAGGAATGTGAATATTTAGCTTATGTTGAAGTGGATGCTGTATATTATTGGTTTATATTATATTTTTGGTTTATGTATTGTGGATGTTGTGTATTGTTAATTGTATTGTGATTGTATGGCGAGGCCAAAGACCAATTTTCAGCCAAGGCTGGACAATAAAGTATAGCTAACTAAATAATCCATGCCTAAACATCAAAATAAGTAAACAACAAAAGTAAGCTAAGCATCAATAATACAACATGAGCATCCAAACAACAGTTCCTAGGGGGAGGGAGGGGGGTTTCAGGACTGAGGCATGAGGTATTGGCAGAAGAGGTAGTTTTCAGTTTCCTCTTGAAGATGATGGAGACCTCAGATCATCTGATGTCCTCAGGAAGGGTATTCCACCATGTCGGTGCAAGTACTGAGAAGAGTCAGCTGGATGATGTTTGCATCCATAGGGGAGGGACCACTAGGCGCCTGGCAGTGGAGGATCGCAATGATCTAGTGGGGTTGTATGCCGAGATTAGCGTGTGGAGGTAGCCAGGAGCTGATCCAGTGGTAGCTTAGTGAGTGAGGGGGAGGATCTTGTGGTGCAGGATCAATTCACTGAAGCAACATGGTCCTTGAAGGACAGGTTGTGGTCCAGGGTGAGTCCCAGATTCTTGACTGTGCAGCTTGATGAGACAGTGGAGCCTTCCACTGTTTAAGCAGACATCATGGAAAGGAGTGTGCTTGGCAGGGAGGTACAGCAGATCTGTTTTGGCCACGTTGAGCTTGAGGTGGTGATCAGACATCCACGTGGATACATCCCTGAGGCAGGCGGAGATGCGGTGGAGAATCACAGAGATCTGTGAAGGAGGGAATGAGAGAATTCCTGCATGTCGTGGAAGAGTAGCCTATAATGGAATTGTGGATGAGCAGGGGGTAGTGACCTTCCTATATTTTGTACTTCTGGAGCCAGGGAACACCAAAGTCTTCCGGGAGTGAAGGCCCCAACCAAGATTCCAACAGCTGCAGTGCCCTCCACTAATATTGGCACCGTTAATAAATATGAGCAAAACCAGTTTTTGTAAAGTAATGACAGTGGAGAACAGATGGCAAGGAATCTGAGACTATTCCTCCATATATAATCTCTCCAGATCCTTCAGATTTTGAGGTCCATGCTTGTGGACTCTCCTCTTCAGCTCATCCCACAGGTTTTCTATGGGGTTTAGGTCAGGGGACTGAGATGGCCATGGCAAAACCTTCTATTCTGTGTTTAGTGAACCATGTTTGTGTTGATTTTGAGGTTTGCTTTGGATCGTTGTCTTGCTGGAAGATCCAACCACGGCCCAGTTTAAGAGGCAGAGGCAGTCAGGTTCTGATTTGCTGGTACTTGATGGAGTATCCTAAAAAGTAGTTCAGGGTTTTTGGAAGAGGTCTTTGGAAAAAAGACTGAGGGGATTCCTGCTACTGACACAGGCCTGGAGTACACCAAATTTGGGAACTGGAACCCTTGGATGACTGACGTTGTCCAGGTAATAAATCAGCTGGTGCGGAAGTTTGAAGATGAGGAAGATGAAGAAGATGAGGAAATCAAGATCTGCAAAAGTGCAAATGCAGAGCAGCTGGATAAGAAACAAGCGATAAGAGCTTGATGCAACAATTTTGAGCGACATTTGAAGTGACAGCAACAGAGGACATGAACTGTAGGAGGTGGGAGCAGACCCACAGGAACTGGACTATGAGCTGGTGGATCAGAATAGCCTGAGGCAGGTAATCCAAAACCTGTAGAGGAGGAAAAATGACTTTTACCAGATGCTGGCTTGTGAAGTCTATCAACATGAGCATGCAGCGGAACAGGACCGAGCAGAAGCAGAGGGCCAGGAAAAGGAGACCAGTGCTCTAGTGCGGACTTAGCAGTTGAAGGACACGAAGAAACAGCACATTCTTGCGGTGGCCCCCCTCAAGCAGCTGGAGAGGAACCTGACTGAGTTGTGGGCTCAGACGAAGAACTTCCAGCGGGAGCTGGAGGAGGCCCAGCTTACCCAGGGGGGAACCCCAGGCTAAGGAAAATGAGATGCTCAACAGCTTGGGGTGGACATGATTCAGCTGACGAGATGAAGAAGAAGCTTGCCTGGAAGCAGCAGCTGCACCAGAAAGAGGAAGAGAGAAGCAGTCTACAACAAAGCCTGGACAGACTCACCCAAGAGGGTCAGATGCTGAGGGCTGAGCTGAAAGAGAAGATCTCTTCCGGCTCATTAATCAGTAGTCTGCAGGTGAAGCAATACATGGAAAAATGCTAAGGTAGCCCGCGAGGAAAACTATAGATCCCATCAAAAGAACAATGAGGACCAATGAGGTTGGAGCCAGATCAAAGGGCAGCAACAGCAAGAAAAAGTGGAGCACCTTAGTAATAAGCAAACCTGGCAACACAGGGAGAAAGAAGCACTTGCTCTTCGGCAAGAAATCAAAGAGCAGTTACATGAAGTCTCTGAATTAATTCTCAAGGTGTTACAGCTAAAGGGCCATCTTACTAGTCTTCCGTGGGAAGCAGGGTGTTCTGGTGCTTCAATTCAGGTTCTTCTCTGCTAAACTGTCCACCGAGGGGGAGACGACTCAACTGAAAATCAAAAAGCTGTTTTCTCAGCTGGTAAAGGGTAAGAAACGGTGCATGGTGAAGGCTAATACTGGGAGTGAGATGATAGTGGGAGTCAGCGGGCCTGTGAAGACCTAACCATAAAGCAGTAGGAGCACATAAACTAAGGTTGCTGATGGTCCATCCAGGGAGAAGGCTGTTAGGGACTAGGAAATGTCCTAGGAGTGACCCCAAAGGTCAAACTGTCACTCTGTCATTTTACTCCTCCTTTACTCCTCCCAAGTGGGATCCTTTTAGCCAAACAACACATCCTCCATTTTATTTTACTATCTCCTTTCCCCCATGTGTGTCTGTCCATTTTGTCAAACCTTTATGTTTTAAAACTCTTCTATATATATATATATATATTTGTTTAATGTAATTGAAATTTTTTAATATTATATTACCACTATAAAAAATAATAATTACTGCCTTTTTTAGCACTACCTTTTTAAAGCACATTTTACCTACACTTTCATCATAATTGTAAGCATCTTCTTGAAAACTGTTAATTTTACTAATTTCTCTAGAATTTCATTCCACAAGCATCTTAAATCTACATTTATGCCGCTGTCATTACACTTTTCAAAGAGATCAGGAAGTAAAAGGATGATGATGTCAAAGGAAGTGATGGCACTGGCACATATATTTGCTGCTGTCAAAGAACAAGATTCTTAACGGTATAGCTTATCATTCTTAACTGTATTGCTGCTGTTATTTTTCACACTCCACTGCTCGTAATTCAGTCCTGGTTCTTTAAAATAACCCAGTAGTGATTGTGATTTAGCCAATTAAACCAAATTTCATTACCAAAGACCATTTCGATGAGAATGTCTGATTGGTTGTGGCATGCTTAGCAAATAAAAGTATAGTATAAAGTACAATACCACACCAACAAATTTAGAGACTTTAAATTTTTAGAGATTTGGTGGGATTTGGTCCCCCTCCCGCAGGACCGCCCATGATTACACGACTGAAGTAATGTTCGTTTTTAATGACAGCACCATGGCAACATGCTCCCAATCCCTGCCCAAAACAAACAAGCATCCCTGAGGTACCAGATTTCTTTTCTCACACTGCAGCCAATGAATACTGATACCCCGATAACGACGCTTTGTTGGTGAGCCAAGCAAATACGGCAGTTAGCTGTCAAAGGAGCTCGCATTCCGAGGGCCAGTTGTTGTGCGGAAACTCCGTCTGTGACTTTCTCTACGTCAGAGGCAAACGGCCACCAGGGAAAAGACAGTGTCACACAATTGAGGCTTTTACATCTGCCGTCTCAGCCTCTGTTCCCAGACCCTCATTCCTCCATGTTTTTGTTTTATTCACGTCTGCCAAGCTCATGTTTAAACAATGCATGTTTATTATCATTTCATGAAACACTCTTTACCTTCATAGGGCTTTTCCTCTGAGAGGCCTGTATTAAATTAACTTTCTGTATAATGTATGTCTCCTGTGGCCACGTGCCAAGGAGTACTGAATTGTTAGGGAACACTTTGATGATGACGTGGTAACAGCTAGGCGGCGCTCGCTTCAACTTCCAACATCCGTACATTCTTTCGATATAAAAAATCAGGATTTCTCATCTCAAATACACTCCAAGGCTGCAGGGTGAATGTAGATATGAAATATGCTCTACATTAACCCTTTGTTTCTAAATACGCCATTTCTTCTGAAAGCACACAAGGATATGCTATACTTGTCATCATCACATGTGCTCTGTGAAATCAGACATAGTTGCAAACAAATATGATGACTTTGTATTGTAATTGTCCAGCCATGACAAGAAGCAAAAATTAGTATGGCTTAATGGCTAACTTTTTGTAGCATAAAACAATAGCTATCAATAGCTATTCATCCTTTGGCTTGATAGATTAAATCATTGTTGCTATCACTGCGGTGGTACCGTGTCTCTGATTTTGTAGTTTGACTCTCGTCTCTCATTATATGCCTTCAATGTATTTATATATTAATATTCTCAGCTTCATGATAATCATATGATTCATATTTATCAATATAATTAGTGCTGAATCTTGGGAATGGAAATAGTTACTTTAGCTAAGGGGGGGAGCCATTGGGAGGGAGTTATTTATAACAGCAGTTTGTTATGCGTCTTTTTGTGTCAGTATGTTTGTGCATAGGACTATGTGTTAAATATATTGAAACATACTGGAAAATACACTATGTGGACAAAAGTATTGGGACACCTACACATTACACCTACAGGAGCTTTTATGACACCCCATTCTAAATCCATAGGCATTAATATCGAGTTGGTCCCCCCTTTGCAGCTATGACAACTTCCACTCTTCTGGGAAGGCTTTCTACAATATTTTGGAGTGTATCTGTTTGAATTTTTGCCCATTCTTCCAGAAGCATTTGTGAGGTCAGACACTGATGTGGGATGAGAGTGCCTGGCTCGCAATCTCCGTTCTGGTTCATCCCAAAGTTGTTCGATAGGGTTGAGGTCAGGGCTCTGTGTGGGCCAGTTCTTCCACACCAAACTCATCCAACTATGCCTTTATGGACCTTGCTTTGTGCACTGGGGCACAGTCATGCTGGAACAGAAAATGGCCTTCCCCAAACTGTTTCCACAAAGTTGGAAGCATGGAATTTTCCTAAATGTCTTGGTAAGCTGAGGCATTAACATTTCTCTTCAGTGGAACTAAGGGGCCTAGGCCAACCCCAGAAAAACTACCCCATAGCATTATCCCTCATTCACCAAACTTTACAGTTGGCACAGTGCAGTCAAGCGGGAAACGTTCTCCTGGCATTCGCCAAACACAGACTCGTCCATCAGACACTACCCCATCCGACGCTTAGCATTGTGCTTGGTGATGTAAGGCTTGCATACAGCTGCTCGACCATGGAAACCCATATCATGAAGCTCTTGGCGCCTAGTTTTTGCGCTGATGTTAATGCCAGAGGAGGTTTGGAACTCTGCAGTTATTGAGTCAGCAGAGCGTTGGTGACTTTGACACACTATGTGCCTCAGCACTCGGTGACCCCGCTCCGTAACTTTACGTAGTTTGCCACTTTGTGGCTGAGTTGCTGTGGTTCCTAAACACTTCCACTTTGTAATAATACCTCTTACAGTTGATCGTGCAATATCTAGGAGGGAAGAAATTTCATGAGCTGACTGTTGCAACGGTGGCATCCTATTACAGTACCACACTCAAATTCAGTGAGCTCTTTACGACCCATTCTTTCACAAATGTTTGTAAAGACAGACTGCATGGCTAGATGCTTGATTTTATACACCTGTGACAATGGGACTGAATGAAACACCTGAATTCAATGATTAAGAGGTGTGGCCCAGTACTTTTGTCCATATAGTGTATGTCACAATGAAATGAGCATGAACAGTGAAAAAATGTTGACGAGAACTTTTACTTTTGCGTTAACAAATCTGGAAAAAAACAAAGGGAAAACTCTTCACAGGAGAGTGGTTTTATGTGTTCAACGCTGCTTGAAAATGCCATAAATTATACACAAGACAGCAGTGAAGGTGAGGTAGCTTCTGTTTTATGCACAGGAAAAAAAGTAATCAGTCTTGTAATTGTGCATCCTCTAGGGCAGGACTGAAAAGAAGTGATGCTTTTACACATTCCATACTAACTCTGAGGATGAATAGAGATGGAACTCTGCCAGGTAATAGTGTGTCTTGACTGCAGGCTTAACTCTGTTAAATTTATTTTACAAAGAGTTCTCTGACTGAGGACTATAAAGAGTCCCTTTGTTCTTGTTTACCCTGGCTCTTTTTGAAAGTGGGAAGGAGGGTGCAATTATAGAAGGCATTGTGGGCAGGCTTGCAGTGTTCCTGAGCTAAAAGTGTAAATGGAGGAAATATATCTGTGCTCCTTGGTGTCCAGCTCCCCCACGATCCCACTAGCTGCAGAAGGGGCGATTATCTGAATGGCTCAGATCGTGACACTTGTTACTTTTTACCTGCGGTAGGAAGCGGAGTCTGGCCTCTGGTAGGTGTTAAGTACCCTGCAACGACAAAGGGATACAGGGCGCAGGCACCCTTTTTCTGGGCTGCTTGTTAACCGCATTATCATTTGAATAGAGAGTATTAATATGGTTCGCTTCTCTGGTTTCCTGGAAACCTCTCCACGGACCGCGGCTGAAAATTCCCATCGATGGATTCCCTCCTGGATCATATATCTGCTGTCTTCTGATGTGTGACCTCTTTACGTTATTACGTATTATACATTATTATGCCAGTAATGGCAAAATCGCATGCAATACAGCGTTTCATGGAGGAGTCTTTCCCGAGACATAAGTGCTCCATGATATGCACACACAGTTAATGACTACATTTCACCAGATTACACACACTCTTAGCACCTTGTCTTTTTGGAGGAGGTAATCCGTGGGCTTTTGGTGAATCAAACATCGGCATCTGTAAATAAACAAATTAAACTCTCTGCACTGCAGCCTCTGTGGTCACCCTCCTCCAGTGCTTGTAAGCCAACATCCTCGCTGCAAATGTAAGTTTCAATTGCTGCGAATTCAATCAAGCGTTTTGAGGTGTTTTTTTTTTTTTTTAGCCTTCTGCCCACGCAGTCCCCACCCTGGGATACAGACTCACTTGGAGTCCTTGAACATTTCCCACTGTGAATATTCATTGCCTCTTTTTACGTCCTCTTGTGTGCATTCACGATGCTCTTGGTGCTGTTTTACATTTACTGGGGGGCTCATAGTGCCACATCACACACAAAAAGAGCCCCCTCACACACATGCAAAAGTAGGCTGTGTGGCTGCTCTCGAATAAATAGCAATTATAATGTTGACTAGTCACTCCTCTTTTCTTGATCCTTTTTGGTATTCTTTCTGAATGGCCTCGTGGTCTTTCTGTGTATTTCTTTTACGATATTATTATGTATTATTATATTATTATATAAGCGTTCAAAACAACGTCATTCTCCTGGTTGCAGAGTTGCATAAATCCTTACTCTACACATATGTGATAAAATGGTAATTATATCATTACGAGACCTGCTTGCAATGCCACCAGTGCTCCAGCCTGTTTGTAAGAAGGATCAGTTAACTGAACACTTTTGTTTCCAGATTTATTGATAGGAAAAAACAGCCAGAGAGGTTAACTAAGCCTAAAACTAATATTTTTTTTTGTCAATACTCAGCAAGATATTCTATGGTTTTTCTTTTGTTTTTTTTTGGCCAGCTGGGTTATTGTAGGTTTGAAATATGTTGCAAATGTAACCCCTTTCCTGTGTGGCTGTGACCTTCTGTCTCTGGGTCTTTAGAAACCAATGGAGTTTTCTACTGGTGAAAGTTTTTATATGCACATAGGCTTATGTGCATATAACCCAACCACAGGAGGCCCTTGCAACTTTACATCATCGGCTGGAGTCTGAGGATTTCCAGAGTCCAGAAGAGTCCTGAACACACCGCAATATAATCAAGGGAGGATTTTAAGTAGAAAGTGCAAACTGCAGTAAACTGCATTTCCGCCACACTGCTGCATCTTCTTGTTTGTTAACTGGGAAATTGCCCGATTCCGTCTCCTGATTCAGAATATTATGTTCTGTCTTGATGAGCTGCACACTTGATTTGGATGAGGGCAATTTTTAGCGTTGTTGTTAAGCCAGAAGTACATGTTTATGTATGTAAGTGGTGGGAGTGAAAATTATCTTGAATTCAAAGCGGTCCTTTCATTTGACATAAAGCATGAATCTGCACCAAGTCACCACCTTCAATGGCTCCTATAATAGCCAGGTTGTACATTTCAAACTGCTACAGAAGTCTTTCATAAGAAATTTGTAATCTGTGTAAATACAATTAGTGTGATCTTGGTTAGCTAATATGATATGGTTAAGTGTAGAGACACGTAGACATATATTTGATGAAAATGACGATGATGAAAATGACGATGATGATAATGACGACGATGATGATGATGATATTCACATTCAGTCATTACATGCTTTATATAAATTAAACGTCCACAACCTTTGACTACAATTCAAAAAACTTTGTCAATTGTTTGGCCTATCAGTTGTTATGGAGTTTCAAGCCTTTCGAATATCCTAAGCAAGATTTGATTTGCCTGTGATTTTGATTTTGCACTGTGGCTTAAGAAAATATGTATTGCATTTTTTTAATGTGCCCCGTAGGGGCCCTTATGTTGCTTATGCCTAAAATCAGCACTGACGATACCATTGGTATATAATTATTACCATACTAAAACCCATAAAGACCCAACACCATGCAAGAAGCCATCATCCAATAACTTCAACTTGAATACATGAACAGCAAAATATTGATGGTCCTTTATGTTATGCTCTCTTTTCAGCGTAAGGAAGAAAAAGAAGGCTGGCATTGCACATACTTTATTTTTATCATTTCTCTCTGCTATTGTTTGCTAAGTAACACACAATTTTATGCATGTATGTATGTATGTTTGTATGTATTTATTTATTGTGGCAAACCTCTGGTTGTAAGGCATCTCGCTACCAATGGGAGACAGTTTCTTTTAATATATTAGGCAAAAAGAGGTACAAAAAGGGACATTCCAAAAGCCAGGGTCTGCAGATGGTTCAAAAGGTCAGCTGCAAAACAGATTCTCGTGCACATATGGTCAATTATTAAATCAGGTACTCCTACCAAAAACTAAAAAATACTCCAAAAAAAATCACTCTTCGGCTCAAATGAGCTTTCCCCTCAGGTACAGATACTGACCAAACAATCCAGTAGCCTGTGGCTGATTGAATAATTGCCAGCTGTACCATTTACTCAGCTAAGGAATGTTGGCAGTCAGGCTTAGAATGTTAGGTTACCCAGTCTGAAAGGGGCGGGACTCAGATTCCCTGCCCACATTTGTACCACAGTATGTATGCATGTATGTATGTATGTATGTAAGGTGAAGACACTTAAACGACCAGCTACGTGATGGTGCAAACCACATCAAGGGGCATTAAGGGGGTGCAGCAGTGCTGCTTTATCACAACGTGGGTAAAACCGTTATAGCGGTTCAGAATAAACATGCATTTATTAAATAATAAACTTTGTTTCAAGGCACTGTTTAGAGATTCTCCTGAGGAATCATAAAACGTTTTAGCGAATCAATAAAATCACTGACAACCGTAAACACAGATGTAGCTAATGACTATTATCCACAAATTGAAAAGGTTAGAAAAGTGGAATATCTACTCTGATCCAGTTCTGCCTTTTATTGCTCATGACCGCTGGGTCCTACATGAGTAAAACAAGAGGAGCCCTCAGCAGGGTGTTTAGAGAGGTGAGAGCAGACCGTTCACGGCCGTGAGGACTATTCTTAACCCACCCATAGCAGTGCCCATCCAACCATGACTGATGATAAGGTGAGAGTATTTTAAACTGATAGTTATCTCTGACAAAAACCCATATTTTAGCTATGAGACAAGCTAAACAAATTGGTTTTAAATAAGGTTTAAAGGTCAGATCGTATCTGATCGCAGAACAAACAATCTGTGATAGTTTTACTTTTTGATAAAATAAACCAGGATGCTAGAAGAAGTAAATATGGCTTGGCTATTTAAACATATTTTTAGAAGGGGATTTCATCCAGCTTTTGAGCACAAAAAGTGTTTGGTAAACAATTGTGTTGCAATACCCAATTAAAATGTATAATTCCAAAAATGTTTCATTTATAGTGGGGGGGGCCCGCCCCCCCCCCCCCGGGCGGGGGGCCACGGAACAACCACAAACAAAAAAAAAAAAATAGTTTAGAAAAGAAAAGAGAAGAGAAAGAAGAA
>JAOYSI010006524.1:0-12574 GCA_025775065.1 Hiodon alosoides | reverse complement strand
TGTAGTCTCCCATGTTACCGTTAGCCCCCCGCTGTTCTCTGCTGTGATGCAGCCTCCCGTGTTACCATTAGCCCCCCGCTGTTCTCTGCTGTCTTGTAGTCTCCTGTGTTACCGTTAGCCCCCTGCTGTTCTCTGCTGTGATGCAGCCTCCCGTGTTACCGTTAGCCCTCCGCTGTTCTCTGCTGTCTTGCAGCCTCCCATGTTACCGTTAGCCCCCGCTGTTCTCTGCTGTCTTGTAGTCTCCCATGTTACCGTTAGCCCCCCGCTGTTCTCTGCTGTGATGCAGCCTCCCGTGTTACCATTAGCCCCCCACTGTTCTCTGCTGTCTTGCAGCCTCCCGTGTTACCGTTAGCCCCCCGCTGTTCTCTGCTGTGATGCAGCCTCCCGTGTTACCGTTAGACCCCCGCTGTTCTCTGCTGTGATGCAGCATCCCGTGTTACTGTTAGCCTCCCGCTGTTCTCTGCTGTCTTGCAGCCTCCCGTGTTACCGTTAGCCCCCCGCTGTTCTCTGCTGTCTTGCAGCATCCCGTGTTAACGTTAGCCTCCCGCTGTTCTCTGCTGTCTTGCAGCCTCCCATGTTACCGTTAGCCCCCCGCTGTTCTCTGCTGTCTTGCAGCCTTCCGTGTTACCATTAGCCCTCCGCTGTTCTCTGCTGTCTTGTAGTCTCCCGTGTTACCGTTAGCCCCCCGCTGTTCTCTGCTGTGATGCAGCCTCCGTGCTACCGTTAGCCCTATGCTGTTCTCTGCTGTGATGCAGCCTCCCGTGTTACCGTTAGCCTCCCGCTGTTCTCTGCTTTCTTGGAGCCTCCCGTGTTACCATTAGCCTCCCGCTGTTCTCTGCTGTCTTGCAGCCTCCCATGTTACCGTTAGCCCCCCGCTGTTCTCTGCTGTCTTGCAGCCTTCCGTGTTACCATTAGCCCTCCGCTGTTCTCTGCTGTCTTGTAGTCTCCCGTGTTACCGTTAGCCCCCCGCTGTTCTCTGCTGTGATGCAGCCTCCGTGCTACCGTTAGCCCTATGCTGTTCTCTGCTGTGATGCAGCCTCCCGTGTTACCGTTAGCCTCCCGCTGTTCTCTGCTTTCTTGCAGCCTCCCGTGTTACCATTAGCCCTCCGCGGTTCTCTGCTGTCTTGCAGCCTCCCGTGTTACCTTTAGCCCTACGCTGTTCTCTGCTGTGATGCAGCCTCCCGTGTTACCGTTAGCCCCCCGCTGTTCTCTGCTTTCTTGGAGCCTCCCGTGTTACCATTAGCCCTCCGCGGTTCTCTGCTGTCTTGCAGCCTCCCGTGTTACCGTTAGCCCTACGCTGTTCTCTGCTGTGATGCAGCCTCCCATGTTACCGTTAGCCCCCCGCTGTTCTCTGCTGTGATGCAGCCTCCCATGTTACAGTTAGCCCTACGCTGTTCTCTGCTGTGATGCAGCCTCCCATGTTACCGTTAGCCCCCCGCTGTTCTCTGCTGTCTTGCAGCCTCCCGTGTTACCGTTAGCCCCCCACGCTGGTCTTTGCTGTCCTGCAGCCTCCCGTGTTACCGTTAGCCCCACGCTGTTCTCGGCTGTCTTGCAGCCTCCCTTGTTACCATAAGCCCTCTGCTGTTCTCTGCTGTGATTCAGCCTTTCTAGCAGAAACAGTCATCAATAAAGCCGACGTCAGTCTACCCTTTTCTCAAACAGCTCTGCTGGCTTCTTTTTAAAAGTCTTTGATTGTTGATACCTGAGTGTGATTACCAAAGAGGTCCTTGTCGTTTGTGTTGGTTGCAGTTTTGGGTCCTTTGCCTGTGAGCGGAGTCACTTGGTTAGCCGGTGACATGAAGTGTGGTTCATTTTACTGAGACTACTCTAAGGTGCTGCCCATTAAGACTCTCAAAAGAGAGAAAAAAGAGCTGTCTGGAGAGACTAAAATGACTGTATAGTTTGGTTCGTTAGTAGACTGAAAATATCTGGTTTGCTAATTTTGTGTTGATTATTTCCTTATAGAAGATGAAAAGATGGTTCTGTTGGTTTAGACACAGAAGGGTGTTTTCTGTTATGTTTTCTTCTGTGGTTGGTTTTCAATTGATTTAAAGTGAAAAATAAAGGCAATAAGCTGGCTCTCTGGCTCTCCTGGGCATGACTAGTCATGGCAGGCCACAGCGGCATTTGAACCTTCCAGCTTCTGCCTGCCCTTTGTTATTATGAGTGACATACAGAAAATGTAGTTTTAGAATTTGTATTGATTTAAGTTTTTCACACCCTGATACAGCTTAATTCAGTCAGTGTCAGAAAAAGAGCCTTGAAGTCAGACTTTAAATGTAAAGGTACCCCCCCCCAGAGCATCTATACTAGGCATGACACCCATCTCATCTAAAACGCCGGCTGATATTGTACCTCCGGCGTACCTCTATTTGACGAATTCCCATGTCCATGATCTCATGCAGTAAGTATCCCATGACTACCCTGCAATGGACTAAGATGCAGAAACCAACGCCTCTGACACCATGCTCACAGTCTACCGTTAACCTGGCCGATTTAGAAGATTGGACATGACACTCCTGGAGGCCCCTTGTCCCCGTCGGCTGCTCTGACACAGCACATTAATAAAACCGCTGGGATGATAATTAAACAATAGCCGCGAGGAGGAGAAATGAAGCGTGATGGATGGTGCTGTTGCAGAGCCAACGACAAGATTACTGACTAATGAAGAGCTGCAGTCAGCGCGGTGCTCCTTTCCTACGCTCTGTCTTCGGTATTGACCCTCTCCGCACCGGTGGGAAATCTCACACGCCTAGCGCCGTGTCTAATCTTCACGTGTGAAGCTCTGTCGGAGAGAAGCGTGCTGTGTCCAGGGGAAGTGTGAAATGTCGTGACAGTGTAGGTAGACTCAGATGGGTAAGCGGCCTGTTTTAAGCACAGGAAAATAATGAATGGTGTGCTGACTCGTAAAGGATGAAATACCAACCCTGGCCACTTTGCCAATCTGCCAGTGGCCCCCTCTCAGTTAACCAGCTCCAAAATATACGTTGCACGTTGTTTCTCAGTGGATGTTCTTGTCCTGAGTTTCTTATGTAGTGTAGCTTTCTACACTTTATCAATTTTTGTGAGTTACATGTATATTTGGGGTATTAAGGCTGAGCACATTACTCAGGTAAACTTCGAGAAACTAATTTGTAGGGGGGGCGGGGCAGGGGGTGGTGGCAGAGGTAGGCAATGCTGAAGCAGTTCCTCAGGCCAGGCGAAAAACGGCCAACATCCGCGAGCTGATATGTTATCACACGCCCACTCTTTCTGCTGGCCATTGCACCGAACAGTCAAACAGACTTTGGCGGGTGTTAAGAGCGGCTTGCACACAGTTGGCGCTGGCTTGCAGCCCTGCAAAGTTCCATTCTTTCGTCTATGGTGGCACAGGCTGTTAACAACTCGCAATGTTTTCTAACCTTTCTGCTTCAACTAGAAGTAATTATATTTTTACAGATTTCAAATTAATAACTCTCTTTGGTCAGTGCAAAGGCGACTTTAATTTAATTATGCTTGTTAAAATGTATTTAATCAATTAAAACCCTTCATGACACAACTGAATTCTGTATTTCTCCGAGGATGAAGCAACAGCAACTTTCTATGGTCATTGCTGTCTCCCTGTGGTGCAGATGGTTGGGCTATTGGACTCGTAGCTGGTCTTTTCAGGTTTGAGTCAGAGGACGGATGCTGTTGTTTTTCGCCTAGTGTCAAATGTAAAACATGAGGTTTTTTTATTTGCATCGAAATGAAGCCATAGGCAAACCGTTTAGATTAAGATTTCCCTGAAAGTCACACGTAGCTCTGTTGCTTTTCTTTCATTTGCACATTTGACAGGTGGGAATGCAGGTTTCATGTCCATTTCAGCATGCAAAGGAACCCTGTTTCGCTGTGTGATGTGCAATGCTGCATTGAATTGCTTTCTGTATTTACCTGGTAATCCATGGCATCCCAGATTACAGAACTCAACAGTGTTTGAGGGACACCCGAGCGTTGAACAGAACTCTGGGATTTTACCTGAAACGGGGCTAGTAAAACATGTGCCCCAATTGATCACGCTTTCTTTTTTTTCTACCTGCAAGGCTGTGAAGGTAAACAAGCCCCCCTTTGTATTGCTGATTCTTCTTAAGTCTTAAAATAGCAATACATCAAAAGACAGTGATTAGATCTATATTGCTCCTTTGTGATCTGGCTTGCTTTTCTGCAGGCCACAGGAACTCCACCGGAATTCCTTTGTAGCGGGGTGGATAACGAATTCACTATGTAATGTCAACAAAATGATTGGTTCCTTCAGCTTTAGGGTCTTTAGCCAGAAAACTTGTGCCTCCTGTGTGACTGTGAAGGGTTCAATCCCTATTAAGCGGCCCTGTGTGCCGAAACTCATAGGTTACACCTTCAAACACCAGGCTGGGTTTGAAATGGATACGGTGTGCATCTCTGTGAGCGGAAGAATGGCTCACTGCAGAGAAAGGGATGAGGTGCCAGATCTCAAGCCTGCCAAGAGGATGAACAATGTAATAGTCATCCGCGTCCGTGGAGAGCAGATGGTGAATCAAACAGATGATAGCAAATATTTGTTCAAAGCATTGACTGTGCCTGTTTTGCCCCTACATAATTCAAAAAGGGATTCTGTCACCTAATACATGTGGCCACTCAAAACAATGTTTATGTGGATCATCTGGGACCTCACACAGAAAAATAACATATACAAATAAAATCATACCATTAGGCTTTAATAAATGAAAAGGCAATAAAAATACAAGACAAGCATACATTTTTCAAATACTGTACTGTGATTATTTGATAGCAAAGATATTGGCGTCTATTTTATTCTGTTTTGATTTGAACCTAATGATCCTAAGCAGAATTAGACAATAAAAGTATTTCCATTGTTGCGTTCAGGGTGTTGGAGGTTTGGAAAGGGCACAACAAGTACAAAACTGAAATGCCATCCCTCATTGTGGGGGACCCATCAGATCAAGCACTAAACAAGTGTTTATATTGTTGTGGGGACTCGTCAAGCCGAGCATTAAAAAGTGTTTGCGTCAATGTTTGCATTATCACGTCGAGCAATCTCTCATTGGAAGGCGCTTGGAAGCTCGAGAACTTTAGCACATTTGATGATTAAAGTGGAGCTCCTAGTCATTGGAATTAAACAACAAAGAAATGTACAGAATACAAATGTTTTGACTCAAACATGTACCATAACTGAGTAGGTTTATTTAATTTAAATTCATTCAAAATAATAAATAATTCAAATAATATTGTATTGTCCCTATACTGTATGTGATATACCTTTAATAAAGTAAGGCAAAAATATAAGCTGTCTCTTGTTTTCTCTGGTTTTAATTTATAAATTAAATTTTTGATCTTCTTTTTCTCAAAAGGCTTCATACTTATAAGACTCTCCAAAGAGTAGAAGTGACAGTTCCCATTGAATCTGTATCCATGGTGACTCAGTCAAAGACATGTGAGTCACAGCAGCGTGTTTATTCCACCTCTGTGGTCTTGGAATGTCACCTGCAAACGAGAGACGCAAAAATGAAGGTGATATATTCAGTTTAAGTTCAGGCTTGTGTTACGTATTTCCTCTAAAACTAAATCTCTTGGTTCAAAGAAACATTGTTCCTCCATAGACATTAAAATTCTACCCACGGTGTTGTTTACATCGAGTTATATTCCAAATTAGCAAGATGTACCTTCGAGTTTTTCACCCTCCCAAAAATATTTTTTGTCAGTTTTTGTTTACCGTACTATGTAGCCTCAGTTTCACATATCTTATGTTAATTCCAAAGGCTGTGACTTAAATGCTTGTATGAGTGCAGACCTTGGAGTAAAATTTTTTTATTGTATTATTTAACGCTTGGATAAGGTTTGTACTTTGTCAGTATTTGGAAACATTTTCTCTGTTATGTACAACACTGCTACTCGGTTCTGTGGGTTGACAACCATGCAAACCGACTCTGTGAATGAACAACGCTGTTACCTACCTCTGTGGATGGATAACGTTGTTACCTAGCTCTGTGGATGGACAATGCTGTTACCTAGCTCTGTGAATGGACAACGCTGTTACCTAGCTCTGTGAGTGGACAACGCCGTTACCTAGCTATGTGAATGGACAACGCCGCTGCCTAGCTCTGCGGATGGACAACGCCGCTGCCTAGCTCTGTGGACGGAAAACGCTGTTACCAAGCTCTGTGAATGGACAACGCCGTTACCTAGCTATGTGAATGGACAACGCTGCTGCCTAGCTCTGTGAATGGACAACGCCGCTGCCTAGCTCTGTGGATGGACAACGGTATTACCCAGCTCTGTGGATGGACAACGGTATTACCCAGCTCTGTGGATGGGCCAGTCCACCCCGAAACCTTTTCTTTCCAGCTGAACTAACTTGTTTATTCCATACTAAAGTGTCAGCAGCACAAATGTTACCAGAGCAAAGGGGGCTCTTGGAGATTCTCGTGACAGATTTCCACTTCCTGCCACAGGGAATTAGCCCTGGCTTACTACAGCAAGCCGGATCAGCAAGTCACATTCCACTGGATGACCAGCCACCACGTGGGTTAGTACTGTAAATGACTATGATGGTTGGTAGGCCTCACTGTCCACCAGATGCGCTAACAGGCTGCGCTTGCTCTCACTGCCTCGCCTCTGGTCTGCTGCTGGCCCTAAGCTCTGGTCAGGTATTTGTCTTACAGTGGCAGAAACGAGCTGCAGTATAACCGCTCGATATCCTGCTCCACTTTTAGAGTATCGGAATTTCCCAGGAGGAATGCGCATACCGCTTATAAAATATTTTCACAACACAATGTAGAATGTGATTAAAATTTGTTTGTTTTTATCCTCATCGGACAATTCGACTTATTCAACCATACCTCCAGCTGATTTCATAGTAAAACAAGATACTAATGACAAGCTCGCGGCACTCACTTATCTGTTCTGTTTCTCTTATTATCCAACGGCAAGTAAAAAAAAAACAGCTAAAATGTTGCCCTCCCATGTATTATTGAAATGCCTTACGTGACGGCGATTGTGGAGCAGCACACAGCACAGCATGGTTTATTATTGACCTGGCGGGGGTGGTGTTCGGTGAATCATTGCGTACGCTCCAACCAAGTCAGCATTTCACTGCCCACAACTAAGTGCTCACCGTTAATGCGCCGTATATTTGAGCACACTTTTGAGCACACAACCCTCCACAGGCCGCAGCATACATTCCCATGTAGAGTGCATCTGAAGTGTGTTTTGACTTGAGCCCCGCACAAAAAAAACAAAAAAAACAGTTGTGTATTTTTACACAATATAATTGTTTATTAATTAATGCTGAGAGGGGCACTTTTGATTCATTTGGGAAAAGGGCATGGGCTTGAGCCCCCAGAGCCCCTCCCTCTGCACGTCCCGGCATTGGAGTATTGAAGAAAGTAATGATAGCTTTGCATTTTCACACGTTATCCATTCGTACTGCTGCATTATAAAATTAAAGAATACGAAATGCAAGATCCGTGCTGTTCTATATACTAAATAATACGAATACAGCTATACAGAGTTATTGTTCTTCTGTGGGAGATTATGAAGAGGTTAAGTTAAATCAGTAAGATCTTTGTGATTGTGGTTGCAAAACACCAGGGACCTCTTGACGTGAGCCTAAGAAAATGACTGCTCACACAATAACTAAATTTAACCTCTTAATATGTCAAGAAAAATTTTAGAAGGTCTAGGCTGTCTTGGAAGCATGTCTGAAATTAAGCTTGTTAGCACCAAAAATATAGTATAGTAGACCTTAAGCCTCTTTAAGCCATTGTAATGTGTCCAGGGCTTTTCAGAGCCTGAATTGCGTTTTCCTTAATCGCCACAGTCCAATCCTTCAGAAAATTATCTGCTCTGCCTGCGCTAAGGATCAAACTGCAATTTCAATTTAGGAAAATCGAAGCCGAATAGCTATGAAGTAGATTTCCTACTTGACAACAAAAAAGCGATCATCAAGCACTTTTGGTTTGTCTTGTTGACTCCCTGACTGTCCCCCCTGTTCGTGGCCCCTGTTGTCGTTCCTCTACATTGACCGGTAGCTCTGATTTTGTGGTGACCATCGGATGGCTACAGCCCGTTTTGGCATTCACGTGCTCAGACACAGAATTAGCACAGAACGTTCGCAGAAGCTCATTGCTTTTACTGCAGGATCAGTCTTTGTATGCATGCTGTGCCGGATCAGACCCTCCAGAAGTTCTGGCCAAGCGCCAATGCAAAGTCCCTGGCTCGGCTTGTCCCAGCTCCATGGACATCGCCCCTCAAAGCTCCCGAAAAAACAAGGAGCTAAGCGAGCTCTGGCAGGGCACCATTGACGCAGCTGCCGGGCAGAAAACAAAGCTTTACATTCTGCCACACACTTCCGTCAGCTGTCTGCTCAGCCACTTGCTAGGATGAGAGATGACGGTAGGGGGTGATTGTCATCGAGGGAATGACTGCAGCTCTTCTCTCGTTCTTCTTAGGATGGCATCGCGCTGGTTAACGTGATGGACGTTCAAACGTTTGCCAGCTGAAGTCCAAAGAGGGGGTCTTCTGTTACATCCTTGAGGGAGGTACTTAACCAGGATTGCTCCAGTGAATATCCAACTATATAAATGAGTGAAATTGTTTGTGGCTCTGGATAACTGCATCTGGTGAATAACTACATGACAACAACAATTTCCAAGAGCCTGGAACTTTTGCTACCATTCATTTAAAAAAAAAAACAAGAAATAAAACAGAAAACTTTTGAAATTTTGTTATGTCTGTTTTTTTTTATTTTCATCTGTTATGTTCATAACTCGGTCAAGCATTTCCAGAGATTCCTGTCTGATACCAGTCAAAACTAGCCAGTGGTTTGACAGCTGACAGCTTTGGGGTAGCTTCAATGAAGTTTGGGGATGGTAAAAGCCTATTTTACCCATCGGCTGCCAGAGTAGCAATGCAGCCCTTGTGCCCTGCTGACCAATGGTAGGAAATTACGCTCTCTTCGATACTAAAACCAAAATGGCTAGACTAATCTGCAGTGACCTAGTTGCTAAGTAACTCCTGGGCAACCCCTCCCAGCTCCTGAGGCCAGGCCTAATTAGTAAAGCAAACAAATTAAACAGTTTGAGAAATAAAACAGCTCTGACTTATCTTAGGCAATTAAGGATTCTGCAAACATATTTAAAAGGTTGAAAACACTTTTAGTCTAATACTTAAAACTTATTCTTTTTAATTATTAACAGTCTTCTCGTTATATATGAGCAGTAATTCCACCTAACACCCATCTTGGGATAAGTCTGGGATATTGTGAAAACAGCTGAATGAGAAGCCAATGAGTTTGAGGCTGGATATCACAGAAAGGGAGGCTTTCTTTTCTGTTGCACCATTGCTGGCCCTGACATTTGTCTGAGTATCTCAGACAAAATATAACATTAATTACTGCCAGTTAAATTCTCAATCATTTTTAAATGTATAATTTACCAATGGTGCTTAATTCATCTACATTAAATCATTTTAATCTATTTGTGAGTGGATACATTTTCTAGGGGTAGAGTAGACTGGGAATTGTGTGTGTACAGTGCACTTGTTTTGTTTACAGTGCATTTGTTTGTGTACAGTGCATCTGTGTGTGTACAGTACATCTGTGTGTATACAGTGCATTTGTGTGTACAGTATGCAGTACCCCACGACTGCTTGTCTAGAAGGACTATTCTTTGAGTGTTGCATGTTATTACAGTGCCACCTAAAGAACTATTTTTGAAATGTATTGCAATATTATGTTTTGTGTGCATTTTTATAGTGTCTGTGTCTTTCTGTTATTTGGGTGGTGGTGGTGGTGGAGTAATGGTCCCACATGAACTAAGAACATTTTGATGACAGATTACGTGTGTGTCGAACTGTTACATATATTGATACTGACCATATATTGAATCACACATATTTATTGATGCCCAGAGAGCGTTTTAATAATACATGAGAAAACTTTCAAGGTTGGTTCCTTGACCCTGTAACAAGCATGAAACCTACTGGAGATTAAATTGATATCTTGAACGAAGCAATAATCTAATCTAAGAGAGAAATGAGAAAGGACAGGCTGCATCCAAATCATCCTTATATTAAAAGGCTTCGAGACATCTCTAATAGTGAACACGCGGCCGTAAATTGGATAAAGCAAATTAGATTTTGTCTTTTAATTAGCAGTCTGGAGTTCAAGCCGTCGACTTTTGAGCATTTAATTATCGTATGGTGCCGCTACAAGGAAGTTGGGTGTCGCACAGGCGAGCGGTGGCGCAATTGATCGCTGAAAGCCCCCACAGCCCCCGCCCCCTGATCTCGTTTACGATACCTCTGCACCACGGCTGGAAGCGAAAGACACTTAATGTAAGGCTCAGCACGAGTGTCTTCCTGTTGCTTAGACCAGCACTGCAATTGGCGGCGCGTGGCTGCTGTGAGAGGAGAGGTGGCGTGCGCGTTGTTTGTGGACGGGGCCGCAGTGATTCGTGGGCAAATTGCGTGGGAGCTTTTGGGGACTACGGAGGAGTGAACCCAGGAGGCAGAGTCGGATTCACAGTGCTACCGTCAGGGCATCGGAGCAGACTCTCTGTCGGTCTGTGGTCGCTGCTATACTGACACCGCTTTACCTTGGATTCTTTTTGTCAGGTTTAGCCTGTACCCTGGCTGAGGGGAAACATGGTTCCACTTCGGTCAGTTGTTTGAGGGAGCAGATTTTAACAGACATTTCGCCTTTCTCTCAGACTTCGGATCAATGACATGCTCGCAATCTCTTGATCAAATTTCTCAAAAAGGAAACTGCACATCGGTAAGTAAAACACCCCTGGTTTGCCTTCTGTTCCTTATAGTAATGTATGGTGGCCCATTTATGTATGTTGACCCCCAGTAAACAAGGTTTATTTGACGTGGATGACTTACATTTACATATAAGTGCTATAACGTGCTTCTCTATAACGTAGGCTACTTCTCACACCTTCAACATTATAGCGTATTTTTGAGTACGTTTCTTTCAGTTAGGATATTATTAATTGCTACAGTATTGCCATTTAATTCAGTTTATTAGGTCTATAGCTCTATTTAACAGCCATAACGTGCCTTTGTTGGAATTGTTATTACAAGTAACAAATTGTAACGTCTAGTATTCTACAACTTGAAGTAGGACTGATAATGGTGTAAAGTTAGATTTAGCCTACACGGACAGTTTTAAATAACGTAAATTAAATTTCATATACAATTATAATTATATGAATGTGCATACGGAGCGTCTTTTAACGGTTGAAGTAAAAGATAATTGAAATTTGGAGACCGAGCCTTTCGTAATGAAGCTGCGAGCATTGCCGTTGTTTTCGCTGTAGCTCACGGTGCGTGTAACTGTGATCGGCTTTCCTCGGTCGGGTAGCGTCTCTGTGCCGGAGGCTGCGGTGGATTTTCTGGAGAAGCTTGATTTTAACGTGGTATAGGGCGGAAGTCCGCGCGCGGCTGTTCAGTTTGACTTGCGGTTTTCTGCTGCGGTTAACTATGCCTCGGTGCTTATACCCTCGGAAATTGGCTAGTCCCATTTATAAAAAAATATTTCCATTATTTCGATTAGTCACCCTGAGCGTAATATGTAGCCTGTTGTTATTGTTGTTGTTATTATTATTATTACTGATATTATTATTGTCGTTGAACCTGTCTTTGCTCTAATGCAGCAGGTTTTCAGAAATCGGCTCGAGTCTTATTATATTTAGTAGTTTTAAATGTTTTCCATTTCATGCAGGATCGCAGCTGGTGCAGTCTATTAATAGCCGAAGAGACTGCCTTGGTCCCGCGCATAAATCTCTATTACAGATACTGTGATTGTCCATTCTTGCAAGTTTTGAAACTACTCTCAGTAATTCAATTTGATTTCATCTAACTGGTCTCCATGACTGGAACCTTTGCATTGTATATATGCAAATTATAGAGTAGACTGTTTATTTGTTTGTTTAGCTTTTATTCAGGGCTACACTTTACCTTTTTATGTTTGACCAAATTTTGCAGGAGGATGAATCAACAGTCACTCGCATGGGATCTACAGCCTTTCAGGAGTCCTGTGTTTTAACAACTACTACACTGGCTGCAAAAATACTTCAGTGTGCATGTTTCCCTCTGTCACGCCAAATGAGCTAAAAGACTATTTCAGTTAAGTTTAAACTGTTCATACAACTGTTATGGTCCATTGAAGGCCTACGGACATTTGTCACTACAGCAACAATCAAAATCTCGTTAAGTTTAGGGCAGTGAACCAGATGTCTGAATTTGAAGTGGAAGCTGTTTTGACGTACTACAAGATAATATTAATTACTGCCAGTTCAATTCCCATTTTTAAATGTACAGCAAATGTACAGATTCCCCCATATGTTCCCTAAAAGGTGTTAACGTTTTTTAACTCCCTAAAAAGGTGGTAACCTCCACAAAGCCAACGTGAATTGTCCCCCAAAAATCGACACGTTGCTCATCAGTTGATAATGCTGCTGGTCTTGGCTACCAGGAATAAATAAAGTGGAAGTTGTCTATAAAACTGGTCAGTTTGCAACTTTCTAAAACTTATATATAAAAATAAAATATATAT
>JAOYSI010006522.1:0-12776 GCA_025775065.1 Hiodon alosoides | reverse complement strand
GTTGTTACCAACATCTGGTGAAAATTTCATGTCAATAGCACCTTTGGAAATATATTTACTGAGAAAAATGGTGATATGTTCAATACTTATTTCACCCGCTGTATATATATTATAGAGAATTTTTTTTTTTTTTTTTTTGGCAAAAATGTGCTCTGTTTTTCCTGATGCTTTCCAAACCAGCATTTGTTTGATAGTTCTCCACATCTAATTTTTGGCTATATGTTAATATCATGAACAAACAACACATGTGTAGAACATATTACCCATATTACCCATGTGCAGACACCTCCAGTGTTCCCCATTATTCATACATCCGTTTTTTTTCTCTCTGCTTTCCAGACTCATTGTTAATTAACCACAGATTACATAGTCCTTCATTTAGTCTATTTTAGTCCAGTTCATTGAATTTGGGAGAGAAATACAAACATGCACTTCAAATGTTGGACCACCGTACTACAAAACTGTTCAAAAAAGGCATGTCAGAATATACGCTTCACTGTACTTCAGAGGTTATATGCTGTCAAAAAGGTTAAAAAAAGAAGTATAATTGTTTGCATAATAATGTTACTACTTTCATCAAGTAAGTTACTTACTTTTGTAAGAAATGAATTTTATGCCTAATTTATGCCGTTTTTACCAGATAACTTTATCAGAAACTATATCTTTCTTTTTATGGAAAATGACTAATGGGAAGTTTTCAGCGCAATAACAGGAAACACATTTCTTATTTGTGGGGGTTATGAAAAAAATAAAGTTTAGTTAACAAATTCCCACAAGAAATAATTTGAATGATGGTAAAATAGGTTCCCAGCTGGAATTATTATTTTTTAATTCACACATAAAACACACTCCTATACTAAAATCATATTTAAAAAAATTTAAAATAAATTCAACAGAACTCAGTTCCGCATTATTCTCATGAAACTGCTTTTTGTTTATTAATAAAAAACTGTTTCAAACTGTGGTTTCCTGTGACAGAGACAGAAATATTGCCAGATCATCGTGTGGGTTCTCTATAATACTGTGGCAGATGTCTGCATTGTGGGTGGTGCATCCCCTGAAGAAGACCGTGTAGCATTCGATAATCTCTTTTCCTCTTTTTTCTCGTTCCACGGTAGCAGTCTGTGAGTTGTCTGCATGAACATTTTTGTGTGAATGCGCTACATTTCAGGGAGGTAAACTGTTTTACTTAAATAGTGCGAGATCCATTCCTGCCGTGTCACTGAGTCCCTAGCTAAAATATATAGAACAATAAATCATGTAAATAGATCAATAAAATGTGCTCTACAGGAGACTAAGGAAGGTTTTCTTTTTCTTCCACGCTGCTGTTGTAAAACATTGTCAACCTGGGGCCAGGTAAGTAGTTCCAAACTACATCGTGGGGAAGCTTTTGTGAAAGTAACACAAAAAAACGGTTCTTTAATTAGTTAAGTAATAAGCTTTAATTAGTTAACTAATCATTAAATGAGTTAACTAATAAGTGCTCACATGGAGATCATGGACTTGGAAACCGGGAGCCTCCGTGGAAATCCACGCCTCCTCCAAAATTCCCAGCCACCCATGAGTACTTGCATGTGACTCTGTAGCATAGCAAAACGTCATAAACATTCTACAGATCCTTTCATGAACCGGTCTAGACAACCTGTCTGTTTAGGCTGGAAGAAGCTCAGAAATTTTGTTTTTAGGAGGTGTGTCCTCTGAATCTGTGTTGAAAGGCCCAATAGCTGAGCACAGCTTGACACCAGATGGCCAATAACTTTCTTTCTGTCTTTGTTGTCTGTACCAAAATCCTCTTGTGTTTCTTCAGGGAAAGAGTATCAGGGCTATTATTTGTTTCTTATCAAATTTATGTCTGACAAGGGTCAGGAACTACATGTCTGAAGTCTTTCTCTGCTGAGAAACAACATCTCTGTTGGCGACAGCTTCTCTACTAAAGTTGTATTAACTTTTTGATGTTATGCTTATCCAACTCCAACACCAGCCCATCACGGGGGGAAAATAACCCTATCCCTAACCCTAACCCCAAAAACAATCACAGATGCACGCACCAATACTGTTTCTATTATGTTATCTGTAAAATTCAGATCTGTGACATTGTTTTTTACCCAGTGATTTTTTTCATTAGAATTTGAAATGTTTATGAACTCATGATCCTTCAACCGTTTACTATGCATTGTACGAGATTTAAATCTTTGTTCATTTGTCAGAGACTGACTTACTATACATTTTTTGTTGTTGTTGTTGGTTTTGACTAAAAGGTATATAAATGGTGATGATTTCCCACAGTTTGGGTGGCATTTAAAAACTCTCACAAATTAGTCAGAATTGTCTGTAGCAATTTCTCGACCAGTTCTGCTGTCTTAATCATGAGCAATGGTCAGCAGTCTTACCGGTTTCAGTACTGAGAATGACATGTTTCCAAGTATCTGCCAAAGACTTCCGTCACCACTGAAAATGTTTAAAATGGAAACCATACTACTGCGTATTTACATTTCTGCAAGGAAGTTTATGCATACTTCTACATATTTTAAATATCTGTCTGACTTGCTTTAAAACAGTACATTGATGGTTGTTAAGAATTTGTGTTTGCAGTATGGACCACTCCTTAAATAATAAACAGGTTGTTTGATTCTTACCATCTAGCGCATTTTATAGCATTAGATATTGAATCCAGCGATCCATTTCGCCAAGTAAAACAGGGAAGGTATTCTGATTCTTTACTTCTTTATCTTGATTAGGTCAAAAAGTCCTCATCCTCCATTAAATTATATTATCTCCAGAAAACAACAGCGTACAAAATGCACATAAACAAAACATACGCAACCTTATATTCCGGCAAGAGAAATATGACTACCAATAATTAGCCCAATAATTATTTTATATGCGGGCCAGGGTTTAATATTGTTGACAATATTCTACCTCTGCTAGTTTTTCAAGTAGACCTGCATATTTCAGGGTTGTGTTAAACAGGTTGGAACATAAGCTGTAATTGGTCAACAGCTACTGATTTTTTACAATGAATAATGTGTTTACATTTATGTAAATAAAGGTGAGTGTATTTGAAGTCTTGTTAAACATTCTTCTATCGGCATAATGGAATGGGACACTTAGTGGTTTTCAATAATTCTTAACAGGCGTGTGCCATTTAGTGCATGCCTCATCTTAAATATCTGTTTGTTTGCTGTACTCGACATTCTGACGAAGGTTTCATTGCTGCAACGGGTCATTCATCACAGTGTTCTAGCCCAGAACATAAAGGCATATTAGTGCTGATGATTTTATTATTATTTTCCTAAGAGCCCCCATGATGGAAACTCAGGTAGATCAAAAGTAGGGCATAATCAGTGTATATCACTAGAACCAAGAGGGGTCTAGGGTTCCTTCACATGCACATGCCCATTCATTGAGAATAAATTATAACATTACTTTTATAAAATGGCAATGTAACAATCATGCATGTCATATAAGCAGGGTAACTGGGACAGTAAAAAGTGCGTATCAGTTTACTTTAGGAGAATAATTGCGACAGTCAGTGTATGTATCTTAAATCGTGTCATGACAATCGAACATGGATGATTTGTCATGACAGGCGACATAAAGAATTTTAAGGCAAATTAAGTGTCTTACGCTAACTAACATACATCAGCAATGTAATGTTGCCATAACATTACCCTATGTCAAGCCTTATGAGTTTTATTTCAGAAACCGAAAGAAGTTGTCATAGGCTGTCATGATATTCTGTGTCAAGCATTAAGTCATGCTTATGACTGTGTTATATAGACTTTATGAAGGTACATTTAAGTGTAAACATATACAATGAACCATATATCTGTTCACAAAATGCAGGCTAACAAAAGGATCTTACCTGCATCTTGTCTCAGCAAGACTGAGAAAAGATTTGTGTTTTCTTTCTAGTTTGAATGACTTATTGCACCATTGGATTGTCGGGGAGGGGGTGGGGGGGGGGGTTGTTTGACGCAATATGCTTCATCAGACAACAATCAGGTAAAATTTCCAGATCATGAAAGAATGTGAAACGGATAACTTCAGTCTACCAATACTGTTTTGGAATTATATAATTGATGCTACAAATGCGTGTCAGGTTTTGTTCGAGACCACGAGCGGGAGAAAATAAATTTCACTGTGCATCTGTTGCTCAAATCTCACACACTCCCAAAGGCGTCCGGTACCCGCCATAATCCCTACAGACAAGGTCATGTGACTCAATTCACAGAGGGCAGCTGTTTTTCATAGACAATCCAAATGTGTTGTGACACAATGGAGCAAAGCTGTGGCCTGCAACATTTTTTTTTCTAGGCTGCAGAAAACAGGATGTTTCAAAGATCAAAAACCTAGCCCTGATGAAAAGTCTGATAAATTAGGAGCCAACACAGAAAATCTGCTACAAGCATGTCAAGAATGCGCGCGGACTATTAGCAGCAAAGGCCAAAAATAAAGTTTTCCATTCATCCCAGACTTTCTACCCTTAACAAATTTCACTATTTAGTTTCTGTATAATCTTTAAAGATTCTTCGTTTTCCAACGACAAATCATTCTTCACAAAAATTTTTGTCTGCTGCTTCTTAATAATAACTCATACAGTAGTAATTAAGCATGTCTATATTTATATGGTTTTGTTATTTTTTTATTTTTCCTGATTGTTGTGTGATGAATCATATTGAGTCAAACAACCCCATTATCATTAGGTCACTTTTTGGATCCAATAAATAGTATTAATTCAGCACTGTCATTGTCATTTATAAACCACTTTCTATATATAATTCAGAGGACAAACAGTAATGGATGAGACTTCTTCAACCTGATGTGAATCTCTTGTAATTACAGAATCTGTTCATAAAGAAAAAGAAAAACAACATTAGATTTACCAGTATGAAAATACCTGAGTAAAGTAGCGGGCATTATTTTCATTAAGTACTGAACCATCATTTGCACAAAACCCAGGTAATTCATGGCATTTGGTTTTATAAAAAGGAAATAAACAGGAGTTGCTGAGAGTTGATCTGCCACCACTAAGGAAAGGAAATGAATGATACTTTGGGTAGCTCTTGGGACCAATCAATATTTAGAAAAATAACTGAAGAAGAAGCTAGCTTATTAAAAGGAATTGTTGCGACTTGTTTTAAACAAAGTGCTATTATGCTGTGTACTAGACAAATAATTGCGTTGTGTTTTCAAACTGTGAAATCTGGCAAATGGAAAGTTCAATTCTATAATTACTACTAATGGTGTGGGAAGCTATATCGATTCTGTGGCACTTAACGGAATTGATTTCATAATGCAAGATAAACACACCTTAGGGGAAAATGACGCATTCTGAGTGTTTCTGATTGCCGACTCTGTTTAATCACGAGATTTCCCTGGCAAAAAAAGTGTGATCAAAACCCTAGACATCAAAGAATCTGCATGTGCTATAGATCTAAGATCAAAAATAGGAAAGGCCTGTAAAGGACTACGTAACTCTGCCAGTACACACCTCTGTTCACCCGAGACTTCCTGAATCAATCTCAATGACCGGAACAAAGAAGAAAAAGAGCGCATCAATGCTACAGGGACTGTGTGAGGTTAAGAAACTGAACTTGGGATCAGAAAAGGAAGCTGATTCTGAAGCAGTTTCAGCTTCCAGAAGAGTATGGATATTATGTCATTAAACAAGTTAATTAATATTAAAGGTTTTAGTAAATATTTAGCTGTAAAAACAGATCACGTGTGTAAATGATTTAAAAGAATAACGTTCCACTAAAATATTTAATGCCTGTATTATGCTTTTGAAACCTTTTTTATTGTTTGCTATGGTTCTAATAGTGTGATGGTCTATTTTTGTTTTATTATGGATACTATTTGCAGAATATTGATAACCAAGGCACATTATTAATATGTAAACTTAATTCTAGGTTATTTATCAGTATGTCACAGCATATCGCACTATCTATTCCATGTGTGAATATGTAAGTATTTATTTACAGTAGCTGAAAAAACATGGGCACACGTGGAAAAAAAAGATTTGTTTCTGGTCAACTTCCTCTTGATTGGGAGAGGGTTGGGTATCTGGGGTCAGTAGTTGGACACCATGTCTTCTTTAAAAAAAAACTCCTGTGAACTATGATCTTGTTTGTTTAATCACCGGAACCAACTGAAATGCCTTAAAAACAAAACAAACTTTAGTTTATTTTTATTACATTTGTGCATCTCTTTAATTGTTTATAGCTGTGTTTACCAAAACTACCAGCCAAATTCTTCTGTGGTCTTATCAGGTTCTTGATGTCTTGATAATTATCAAGTACTTTACCTGTGTTGTTAAGTACTTTACATGTGCACAGGCTCTTTTTTTATGTAAGGGATTTTAAAATAAATTCAATAATAATTATTCTCTAAATTTTCAGAGAGGGAAAACATTTAAGTAACATTCCCACTCTCCGCACTATAGAATTTATGTACAAAATTTCTTATGTTAACGAAAAGCTTTAGAATCCCATTCACATTAAACTCAGTATTGAAACTGGAACGTCGCCACCACACTTCTCTATCAAGACTGCAATGCTGGTAGGGGGCAAGGATTTGACCATCTATTTTAGTTTTTTCCCCCTAACCAATTACCCTTAATGAGGCTATCCCCTCTTCCTGCCCAGAACACGTGCCAAAGCTGGTGGAGCTCCTGGAGACAGCTGACAGCCTTACATGACAACAGGTGGAGGTGGTGGGCCACAACCAGAAAAGGGAATACATCTATATCACTTCGAAGAAGGTGAGCTGGTCAGGGTTTCAAAGAAGGGCCATTGTCCAAAGTTGGAGGCTTAGAGGGGTGGACCCGCCAAGGTCCTGTAGCATATCAAGGAGGTCTGACTACAAGGCAGGGTGGGGCTTCTTCATAGGGACCTAACTGGCCCCTTTGCGTATATATTTTGATATGACTTCTGTTTAGGTTTAGAACAAATTATTTTTAGTTTTTGTTTCTCTGTAGTTTTTCTTCTTGCTTTTGATATTATTTTTAAAAGTTTTAGGTAATGGTAATAATCTTTGTGCGTATCTTTTTCATTTACATTTTCTCCCCACACATTAAACATGTTTTTTTTTGTTTTGTAAGATTTTTTGCAGTTAATACACAGGAAAAACGTCCATCAGCAAAATGTCATGAATGGTTTCAGTGATATGGAACAACATCAAAAACATCTGCTGGACTGGCTGTCATTGTTATTTGGACTAGCTTGATATAGCCAGATGGAAAATTAATCAGATCTGCATATATGTGGGTTCTGATTGTGTCAGGGGGGATAAGTCAGGTCCAATAAACGTTTCAAACACTGTGCCTTCTAATAAAGAATAAACTTGATAAAAATGCTCTAGAATTCATAATTTCAATATGACATGCCTTGTTTGCGGAATACAATATGTTAATATTAATATGTTAATACTACGGTTGGGATTTTCCTCATAGAGAAATTACTCTGTTGAAAACCACTGAAGAATAATTATTTTGTGTTTGCTTGAAGTACCGGTACAGTACAACATGTTCTCTTCCTGCAAATGATTACATGAAAAACTTCCTATTAATTTATTTCTTTATTTTATTTTAGTTTTACACACAGCATTTTTGGTACAGAGCTTGAATGTAGGCTGCTCTTTGTTTCGCTAATAATAATGTATTTTTTTATTTAATAGTGTTTCCTAAATAAATAAATTATATACTGTATATATATATGTATATACTGGGGGCCAAAAGTTTGGAATAATGTACAGATTTTGTTCTTATGGAAAGAAATTGGTACTTTTATTCACCAAAGTGGCATTCAACTGATCAAAATGTATAGTCAGGAAATTAATAACCAGAAAAATTACTATTACAATTGGAAAAAAATGTTCAGAACTTTTTAAACTACTTCAAAGTGTTCTCATCAAAAAATCCTCCACATGCAGCAGTGACAGCTTTGCAGATCCTTGACATTCTATCTGTCAGTTTGTTCAGATACTCAGGTGACATTTCACCTCACACTTCCTGTAGCACTTGCCATGGATCTGGCTGGCTTGTCGGGCACTTCTCACGCAGCTTACAGTTTAGCTGATCCCAAAAAGCTCAATGGGGTTAAGATCAGGCGACTGTGCCGGCCAGTCCATCAGCGTCATTAGTCCTGAGGACTGCTTCGTCCCCAAATAGTTTTTGCATAACTTAGAAGTATGCTTAGGATCATTATCCAGCTGCATTATGAAATTGGCCCCTATTCATTTCTGACAACAGGGGATGGCATGGCGTTGGAGAATGGAATGATATCCTTCCTTGTTTAGGGGTCCTTGCACTCTGTATAAATCTCCAACTTTTCCAGCACCAAAGCACCCCCATACCATTACATTTCCTCCACCATGCTCCAACTGATGGTATTAAGCATTCTTCCAACATCTTTTCATTCACACTTCGTCTCACATTGTCCTGTTTGAGCCAAAAACTCCAAAACTTCCATTAATCGGTCCGTAACACTCTTTTCCAATTATATGTTATCCAATGTCTGTGTTTCTTTGCCCACTCTAACCATTTCTTTTTGTTTTTCTGTTTCAAAAGTGGCTTTTTCTTGCAATTCTTCCCATAAGGCCTGCACCCCTGAGTCTTCTCTTTACTGTTGTACATGAAACTGTGTTGAGCGGGTAGAATTCAGTGAAGCCGTCAGCTGAGGACACGTGAGGCGTCTATTTCTCAAACCAGAGACTCTGATGTACTTATCCTCTTGTTTAGTTGACACCTGGGCCTTCCACATCTCTTTCTGTCCTTGTTAGAGCCAGTTGTCCTTTGTCTTTGAAGGCTGTAGTGTACACCTTTGTATGAAATCTTCGGTTTATTGCCAATCTCAAGCATTGTATTGCCTTCATTCATCAAAACAATGATTCACTGATGAGTTTCAAGAGAAAGCTGTTTCTTTTTTGCCATTTTTGACCTAATATTGACCTTTAGACATGCCTGTCTATTGCATACTGTGGAAACTCAAAAATAAACACAAAGACGATGTAAAACTTCATTTAACGAACCAAATAGCTCTCAGCTGTGTTTGATATGATGGCAAGTGATTTTCTAGTACCAAATCAGTAATTTAGCATGATTACTCAAGGATAAGGTGTTGGAGTGAAGGCTGCTTGAAATGGGGCCTGTCTAGATTTGATCAAAAATTACTCAATATATTTATCTCAGACAAATTGAAACATTGAAACACAAAAATGCGTCTCCCACCACTAGTTAATCACACATAAAACTTCAGTAGGTTAGCACAGGCCACCAGCCAGCGAGTTTGTGCGAAACCTCTTTCCACAGAGGGCAGTGGCTTGGTTTGGCCAAGAAACCAGGCATCTGTTTGTACTTGGTTTTAAAATCATGATGAGAAGGAATAAAACTGAGTGAGATATCAGCTTACAGACAGAGAACTGTGCTAAATAGTAATACCATAAATTACATTTTATTTGTCCTGTCATTTTCCCATTAATTTAGCAATTTATTTGTGATATGTGGCTTTAATCTACTACCAGATGACTCCAGGGTTCCGTGGGTAAACAGAGACATCAAGAGTGGCTAGCACCCCATGACTGTTTGTCTGCCTGTCTCCCAGACGTCTGTCTACTCCTACAGCCCCTGCACAACAGGGAGGAAAGTTCTTAAAGAGTTAGAATCTGTGACGCCTGACATCATTAAAGTCAGCAAATCTTCCTGTCTGCACTTTCTAGCTATTGCATTTGAGTCTGTCTTGGGTCACCCACTATGCATGTGGGTAACTAAACTTGCACACCTCATCTACTTTCTGTTTCAATTTTTAGGAAACGTAGGAAATTTATAACGCTGAAGCATTAACATCCATTTCTTAGTAAGAACAACATTTTTTTTTACGTTGCTGCAATGTCATTTTGCCAGCTGGGAAGATTACCAATATGTGGACAGGTGGAGTCCAAACAGACACAATGGTATTATAATATATAATAAAAATGTGTATACCTAGGCCTAGTGAGAGGCCAAAAACATAAACCTTCTTTATTCTGGTTTGTACAATGACTATCATTACATATTCAATTAACCATGATCTGTCCTTTCCTGGTTACCATTTACTGTGAAATGGTACCTTCTAAGCTAAAGATGAGGACAAAGATGAGGCACTGTGAGTACATTTAAACATTTAAATAGCTAATTTATTTTTAAAATAGATTTTTGCATTAAAATACAAACTATAAAATTGGCATACATTGAACAAATTTGGACATTTCCCACGTGCTGTAACTTACAATTCAGCTTGTTTTCCTTTTTCTGTAAAAGCATTCCCTCAGTTATTCACTGTATGCATTTAGAAAATCTCAGATTTATTTGATTATTGTCTAATGCTGGGTAGGGAATCGATTAGAACCTTAAACTGAGGGTTACAGTTGGACTACAATGTTTTGTGCTCCATGTAATAGGGAAAGTTATCTAGTGGTGTTTGTGTATTACACTACATATTTGAGCCAATTATTTTGTCCCACGTTGCCTCTTTTTATTCCGAAAAAAATTGTGTTTTTCATTTGTCATTTGTCTTTCAGATTTCTCAGCCATTTAAAATTCCTCATTGTGACACATCGGGTCTCTTCTTTATTGATTCTGGTTAAAGCCCCTTGAAGGAGATTATATTTTAAATTTGCATGTTGACCTGTTTTCTTGGTTCTTCCAGACAGCTTGAAGACTTTTTTTTTTAACTTTGAGTTTCTAATGAATTAAAAGTGTGACAAAACGCAACGTAAAAATGAAACTTTCAAGATAAGAAGCAACAGAAATGGTAGAAAGCAGAAATAATTACTCTGACAAATGAATTTGATAAATTCATTATATTATTTAAGTAAGTACTTATAGTTACAATTCAGTTGCTTAGCGGATGCTTTCGTCCAAAGCAACTTACACAGCTTACAATTTCTACATTTATCCTCTTGACCATTTTTACTGAAGCAATTCAGGTTATGTACCTTGCTCAAGAGTTTATTCACAAAATGAATTATACTTTGTGAAATCTTTTAAATAATTGTTCTACTAAATGTTGAATGAAACCATTCATGACATTTTCCAGATGGACATGTTGTCCTGTGTTTCAACTGAAAAAATACTACAAAACCAAAAACTTGTTAAATGCGTGGGGATAAAACGGAAATGAAAAAGATACCTACCAAGATTATTACTATTAAACTACCACGGTAAGCTTTATGAACTTTGATTTCAACCCATCCGATCCATGGGCCCTGCAGTCAGTACTAACAGCATTTTTCCAGGTTAAACAAACACTTTATCTACTTTTGTTACAATTAAGTATTTAATGAATAATAATAATAATAATAATAGTAATAATAATAATAATAATAATAATAATAATAATGTTAACATAGTTTTAAAGAAAATTAAATATATTAAAATAATTTTTGTAATAAAATAGAGGGATTTAAGCCAAATTGTCACAACAAAACCATCAATTTATATATATATATATATATATATATGTGTGTGTGTGTGTGTGTGTGTATGCACTCAGTCTCTTAAAACACCTGTTAACAGAAACAGTTTGCTAAAAGGTGCCAGTAAGCTATTTACAAAACAGTAATTTACTGCAACAATTTCAAATTTTGAGTTCCATAAGAGAAACAAAGCTACTCTGCAAGTTTGAAGAATAACATGAGATAGCAAAATTAGCATTTTGACAAGCTCTCAGAAAAGCCTATAAGTCCTTTTTAACTTTAAATGTCCAGAGCATCCTTTTTGAAGATTAGCTTTCCACGCTGTGATTCCTCAGACCCTTTGACACGTGTGAAGACTTCGAGATGATGTGCTGAAATGATCTCCCTGTGCCCTGCAAATCAGACCATCCCCGCAATTACAGCGCTGGAATATCTCTAAGCCATGGGCACCTTTCTTCTTGTGACGAGTGCAAACCTGTCCATCCGTCAGTACGGGTTTGCAAATTCTGGACCAGAAGTGACGAGCGCAGCACAACCCTTCCGAACAGTCAGTTGACCTCAAGCAGTTCTCACCGCTCTGACCTGAGAGTAAAACGTAATAGAACTTGAACTTTTAACAACATCTAGCTATGGGCAAGCAGCAGAACATGGATATTTGATTGTTTCTGCCTGTCACTTATTGAGCATTGTGTCAGTCTGCATACCTTTATAAACCTGTGGTCGTCCCGGTGAACGTGCATACCTTTATAAACCTGTGGTCGTCCTGGTGAACGTGCATACCTTTATAAACTTGTGGTTGTCCCGGTGAACGTGCATACCTTTATAAACTTGTGGTCGTCCCGGTGAACGTGTTTGGAGATGGGGCTCCGCGGTATGATTATCTTGATTCAAGAAACGAATTGCAATGACATCGACGTGACGGGTGGTGTCATAATAATTGGAGGAACATACTCCTGAAAGTTGATATTCAATCCGTTAAAAAAGATCAAATTAACAGGTAGATGGATACGTTTACATGAAACATGCAGATACTATTGCTGTGTTGTACTCACCGTTGCTGCACCGAGTACCTGGGCAACACCGCAGGTCTCGACCACAGCGCTTCCTATGTTTCCTGCATGGGAGACACGCGCCTCGGGATTCGTTGCAGTATTCATCGACAGCGCATTCCTCGTTGTTCGCACAATTTAAAGTCTAGGTGAAAGAGAAGTGTTTGGGGGGGGGGGGGGGGGGAAAAAGCCATTTTAAAAAATTTGGAAATTAGCAAAAAGAAAAAACGGTGTAGAGAAATTGGGGTATAAAATTAAAATATTAAAATGAAT
>JAOYSI010006521.1:30636-44572 GCA_025775065.1 Hiodon alosoides | reverse complement strand
TCCGCATTGAGCAGCCTCTACACAGACTGATGCTACCAAGGAAAGTGTCGGAAGAGGATGGGGAGAACATTTTAGTTGGAGGAATTAAAAGTGGCAAATTCTCATACATGATACAAAGATACGAAATAGGTACATGGTAGGGTATAGAGAAGTAAGACCATAAGAGATTTGAAGAGAAAGTAGATCCGGTGAAAACTCAAATAATTTTCAAATAATTGAAATTAAATGGGAGAAGAAAGGATTTGAGGAGAGATAATCAACAATAAAGGAGTATAATACTAGAATTAATCATTATTAATCATAATCCATAAATCCATAAACTTATAAGAATAGTTTTAGAGGACAAGAATGGTTATTATTATTGTTATTAAACATTATTGTTTTTGAATATTGACATATAGAGTTACAATGCAATACACTTGTCTTTATGGCACACAATGGATTTTAAACCTTCATTTACAAAAACATACTTATAAACACAGCCTTATAAATACTGCAAGTTCTGCATATATGAATTCCACTACATGTTCTTTACCTGTTAGCAGCTTAATGACCACTTTGTACCAGATGTCCATTTCAATATATATAAAGGTATCAGCCTTTTCTGCTTCTGACAGTGTATGTTTCAGCTTCCTGTTCTGAATAAGAGAAACATCAGAAGGTGATCTGGTGGACACAGGGGGCTGGTGGGAGGAGTGGTTAAAAACTGAGCGTGATCAAAGACAGATGACACAAACACGTGCATGAATGCACACGCACGCACGTACGCACGCACTCACACACACGCGAGAGAGAGAGAGCTATAGGACAGAAATGCAGTCTCTAGTAGGTAAAGGAAACCATTGGTCACATCAATTACGTCTTGCTTTTTTATATGGGTCGTGTTTTTTTTTTACTGTTTTTTTCCCCCTTCACGGGGTTAATGTAATGCTACTACGAAAAATACGCTTCAAGAGTAGGGTAAGATAACGTTTTAGTTAGAGAATTGAGTGTCCTCACGACAGGATAAGATCATTTAAGTTAAGAAATGGATGAAATACATACGAGGTAATAGGAGGAGTGAGATAAGAAGTTGAAAAAAAATTGAACTTGAGAAGAACCGAAGAGACATACAAAATATGTCAAGCCTTTCGGCAATTAGCCAATTAGCTTCTGATAGATATTTGGCTAATTGGAGTCAATTAGACATGCACCTGTGGATGTATATTACGGCCTACCTTCAACCTCCCTGCCTTTTTTTGCTTGACATCATGTACGGAAGTGTCAACACCATGGGACCATACAGCCAATGTACTGCTCAGGAAGGCGATGCATTCTGTCTCCTAGAGATGCACGTAGTTTGGTGTGTCAATCCCAGAACAACAGCAAAGGACCATGTGAAGATGCTGGAGGAAACCGGTAGACAAGTATTTATATCCACAGTAAAATGAGTCCTATATCAACATAATCTGAAAGGCAGCAAGGAAGAAGCCACTACTCCAAAACTGCCATAAAAAAATCCAAACCACAGTTTGCAAGTGCATATGGGGACAAAGAACTTGCTTTTTGGAGAAATGTCCTCGGGTCTGATTAAACAAATTGAACTGTTTGGCCATAATGACCATTGTTCTGTTTGGAGGAGAAAGGGGTAAGGCTTGCAAGCCAAAGAACACCATTCCAACCGCGAAGCATGGGGGTGGCAGCATCGTGTTGTTGGAGTGCTTTGCTGCAGGAGGGACTGGTGCACTTCCCAAAATAGATGGCATCATGAGGAAGGAAAACTATGTGGCTATATTGAAGCAACATCTCAAGACATCAGCCAGGAAGTTAAAGCTCGGTCGCAAATGGGTCTTCCAAATGGACAATGACCCCAAGCATACCTCAAGTTGAGGCGAAATGGCTTAAGGACAACAAATCAAGGTATTGGAGTGGCCATCACAAAACCCAGACCTAAAGCTGATAGAACATTTGCAGGTAGAGCTGAAAAAGTGTGTGTGAGCAAGGAAGCCTACAAACCTGTCTTGGTTACACCAGATCAGTCTGGAGAAATGGGCCCAAATTCCAGCAACTTATTGTGAGACGCTTGTGAAAGGCTACCCAAAATGTTTCACCCAAGTTTAAAAAATTGAAAGGCAATGCTACAAAATGTATGCAAATTTCTGACCACCTGAGAATGTGAAGAAATAAAAACTGAAATAAATTATTCTCTACTATTCTGACATTTCACATTCTTAAAATAAAGTAGTGATCCTAACTGACCTAAGATAGGGAATCTTTTCTATGATTAAATGTCAGGAATTGTGGAAAAAGTTAGTTTAAATGTATTTGGCTAAGGTGTATGTAAACTTCTGACTTCAACTGTATATACTCCTATGTATTTTAATAAATAGTTTAAGGTTGTGTGTGGTTGAGAGGAAAAGTTAGTCTTATTTCATTAAACCCGAGCTATAAACAGCCCATGAAAATCTTTTTTTGGTTTTGGAAGACAAATTAAAGTCAGAAATGTTATTGTATTTTGTTCATTGACTTATTTTGCTACAATGTAATACATTGTCTGTATAGCAGAAACCTTACTTATAGGATAAAGTTATTAAAACCTCTCTCTTATAAATATAGAATGTTCAGCATCTCTGAATTCCACTACATGTTTTTTTTACCTGTAATCAGCTTAAAGATCACTTTGTACCAGATGTTCATTTCAATGTATATAAAGGTATCAGCCTTTTCAGTGTATGTTTCTGCTTCCTGTTCTGAATAAGAGAAACATCAAAAGGTGATCTGGTGGACACAGGGGGCTGGTGGGAGGAATTTCACACTTATCACGCCTCATCTTTCCATGACCTCTTGCTCTTCCTCAACTGATTAACGGTCCTGTTAACACTATTTTAATTATGTTTATTTTTGTGCATTTATTTTAACATGTGTACACTGCCTTTTTATTTACCTTATTTTATATTTTGCAGCGACCCCTTTGTAGCAACTTCATTTCCCAGCATGCTCCTTGTACCGCTCCTGCGCACTGGATGTAAAGGCCCGAAGCATCGTAAGAAGGATGCTACGCACTCAAGCGGCAGCATCAGTACCAGCCCGGTTAACCGTTTGGGTCGAGGCGGTGGGACCACCGGCTAACGAATCGTATTATTAAGTGCATAACACGGAAAGCACTGACCGGAGATATGGCGGATCAAAAGGTAAGGTGTACCTATCGCTTAAATTAGGAGGCTTCGTTTTAGAGATCCCCCGTGGGTATTCAAAAAAGGATAGGGAACCGGCGACCACACAGCTGTAGTTTTTTGCGTGTGACTTTTGTCTTGTACACTGCAATAAATAAAACAAATTAATTGCCTTGTAATATACCTTGTGTTTTCTTAGGAAATCAAATTACACGTGCGGCGATCATTACACTTAAGTGTAATCTTAGTTTGTGTAGGCTATACAATAGTCGCTGTTGATTATAATACCATTGTTTTCGTTGTTTCCTTCTAACCTTCATCAGTGCGGCATTATGTAATTACGAACACCTGATTCCGACAGCCTTTGTATGCGACATTATGTGAGCCATCTTAATTTAATCTGTGCTCTAGTAGCAGCAACAGGAGTTGCAATGCTGGTAGTTAACTGTCTCATGGTGGTAACGTTACATCAAGGCTATACTGTTACGTCCCCTGCGACCCCAAATAAGAGCTTGCCCGTGTTAAGCCCTTGAGTAAAATGTTCAATTTATTTCGGGGTGGAGTGGGGGCTGAGCCGTGTGGCTTCTGGTGTTATGTAATTGGCCGTTGGTCGAAGCATTCTAGTTGCACGATGCAAGGTGTTGTTTGCAATTAGCATCGGGCCTCAAGTCAGTAGTAACGCGTTTTGATTATCGGGTATATTGTTTCTGACAAGACCAGGCTTCTAAACTCCTTGTCCATGGCGCCGGTAAAGTGTATGTCTTTGCTGTGATGCCACCTGGATCATACCGGCGCATTTCAGTACATTTTGATCAATTACCCCCATTACTTATTGGTCCCAGTGTCTATTATCTTCTGACCTCTTACACACGTGTGTGTGTGTGTGTTTATGTACACAGAATACGTTTCTAGTCACAATAAGCACTATTATGTACAAATTAGGTTTTTAATAAGAAACTAGCTAAAAGCTAGATTAAGAAAAAAAACTCTGCTCCTTCAAGAAAATATGACCATGACCCTTGAACCGACCAAACCACCCCTAATTCAGTCAAACGGAGTGCAGGTGTGCAGTCAGCATTTCCAGACCTTTTAAGAATTGCCCAAATTAGATTTCCTTTGCCCTGTGCTAAACCTAGCTACTGTAAGCCTATTAAATTATGGTGGGTTTGACAAAAGTAACTAAAAAGCTGTGATTTAAGATGTTAATCTTTATACTTGAGAACCTATTACATTTATTTAGGCTTCTCACCTCGTCTTTGGGGGTAAAATATATCTTCAGTAATGTACATTATACTACGTCTACATTATAATATGTTCCATGTTATGAATTTTCAGGATGGTGATTTCAATTCACTAATTATAAATTGAATCAAGTTCCTAAAATGAGTAAGTTTGCATCCTGAGAGTTCTGAATGATGTTTGACCCAGCTGATACAGTGCAAATCTGCTGCAGTGTATGAAATGTAGAGGTGGGGTGCCAAGGCGACAGTCTGATATGGGCAGTAGTTACTGTGGGAGTTGTCATCAAGCTGATTAATGGTGTGCCTGTGTTAGGAAATGCTGAGGAAGATCTCCACCACCTTGGCTCTGAAGAATGAAGAGATCCAGAACTTCCACAGCTGCCTGAAACAGAGCCTGCAGAACCTGGAGGTAAAAGGAGAGCTTGGTGTGCACACTGCCATCCCCTGGCGACGCATAATGGGGCCTTTTTAATGGCAAAAAAAACCAGACTGCCAATTCTGTGCACTTTTTGTTCTTATGACCGGCTTCCCTGTCTGCCTGGAGATTTTGTCAATACAACTGATCTCAGTACTGATGAATAGTGAGTGGGTTCTGTAAATATGGTTCTTGTCATGAGGCGTTTATGATGATGATGATACTAATTGCTTGCATTTATTATTTGTTAATGAAAACACTAGCACTGTGTTCATTTTGTTTTAGGAAAAACCATTGGTGCCGACATCGGTAATGTAAAACAATTCATTAGCGAACTGCATTCAGATTTATTTTGCAATTAAGAGGGGACCGTGAGTTAGAGAGGGTAGTCGGGGATTCTATTCCCCGTTTCCTGCTGCTAAAACTCAATTATTAAACTCTCTGACAAATCAATGGACACCCTGATGCACTCGTACAGCCACTCGCCGACTGACTGTAGTTGTCCTGCTCTTAACATCGATGCGTTGTTGGCGCTCAGTCGCCGACTGACGTGATGACAGGCAAAGATCCGCTGAGGGGGGGAGACGCGAAGACTGACACACTGGTGCACCCACATCTCCGCGTCCAGATATCCTTCCTGACCTGCTCTTCCTTCCTGTTGCCTCCCTCAGTCCAACTCCAGCCGCGTGCAGGAGGACCTGGAGGCGGAGTTCGACTCCCTGTACTCTGTGCTGGATGAGCTGAAGGAGAGCATGGTCACCCGCATCAAGCAGGAGAGGGCCAGCCGCACGTACGAACTGCAGGTCAGCCCGCGTCTCTCCGCCTTCCTGCGCGTGTCTGTCTGTCTCCGCACTCTGCTGTTGGCAGGCGCATCAGTGCCAATCTGGACTGCCAGTCACTTCCTTTTTTTCCCAGTTATGTCACGTAGCATGGCTTGCAGTGGTCTTAGCTGGCAGGTTTGTGTGGTTACAGCAAGTCCCTTATTTGGTTACGTCAGACTGTGCCAGGTTGCTTCTGCTTGCCCCACATATGGAACCAAGTTACTGTAGGGAGCACCACACTCTTGGTGCTGTTACTGACACGCATGTGAAAATGCACAGAACAGTGTTGCTTAACAGGAGTTAAAAGTATCTACTGCTGCGTGGCGTGAGAACCCAAAATCTATGAGTATCTTCCTTCGCTAGTTGAATTAAGCATTAGGAGCCCTGAGTAGGAAATGAGTGAGTGAGTGAGGTTAGCTAGAGAGAGAGAAAGAGATAACCGAACAATTGAGAGACCACGTGACCTTATATCCGACACAGGGCTGATATTTTGGATTCTCTTGGAGCCTGCTGCGAAACTGTAGTCCCATGCAAAGAGTGCCCTATTCAGAGCTGCTTGAAAGGTTTTGAGAGTTATGAGCATCTGCGATGGAACTGAATTTCTCCAGCGCCTGACCCGTTGACTTTAAATCAGTGGTTGTCTGCTATTCCGCAGGAGGCCCAGCTGCTAGAGCTGGGCCTTCCTTAAGTCAAGGTTGTGAGTAGAGCCTTCTGTTCTTGTGCGAGCTGTGCCTTACAAGGTCACGTAGACGGCGTGTGTCTTCGATAATTCCTCATTGTGTGTGTTAATGGGTGTTTTACTTTACAACACATTTGAAATGCGGAGTATTGCTATGAGAAGTGTTTCTTTTTGTTTTGTGTTTTTGTTTTTTTTGTGTTTTTCCTCTCCAAATGCTGAAGAGCCTTTCCAGAACCTTCCTTGTTTCTCACCTTGTCTCCCGAACACGTCAGAGTCAACTGAGCGCGTGCACAAAAGCCCTGGAGAGCTCGGAGGAGCTGCTAGAAGTGGCCAACCACACGTTGTGTTCCTCCGAGACCGACGGCTTCAACCAGGTAGGACCCGCCTACTTACTGAGGATGTTCTCACTGTGGATGAACAAAGAAAATTGTCCATGTTAATGCAGCACTAGAAATGCAGCACTAGATCTGAGTGTTTTGAGTGACAGGTCTGCTGAGATGTTGAGGTTGAGTAGTAAATGAATGCTAGTTGTTGACCAGCTCTCTGATGAACTCCCTAGTCTCAGCAGCAGGATGGATTTTGGTGCATGTTTTGTGTGGAGACCCCACTTCTCAACTCTCCTTCCTGATTCCTGTCTCTTTTCCTCTCTTTCTCTTGCTCTTACTCCCCTCCTCTGCTTGCAGGCGGCCAAAGAAATTAAAGATAGGTACAGTCTGTTTGGAACAGTGTCCTTACATCACCCCTCATCACATTGTATTCTCACTAACCTTCAGCCGGTGTGCAAGATTAACCCATTCGTAGCTGGACTCGTTGACTCACTTGAAATTAGTCCACACATACTGCAATGGAAGCCATTGTTCCCATGGATACCCCCCACTGAAGTTTGTTGCACACCAGCCTGTTGGTAATATGGCGACTGTGTTGGCACTCTGTTTAGCCTGTTTCGTGGTTCCTTAGCTTCTGTTCTCCCCCTCACGCTTTGGGTGGTGGATACAAAATATGTTTAGCTTTTAACTCCTGTTGGGTTTCTTTAATTTGCGTCTGTTGGTATTCTTCTTCAAATATCTCTTTGAGTAAACACACGTGTGTGTGTGTGTGTGTGTGTGTGTGTGTGTGTGTGTGTGTGTGTGTGTGTGTGTGTGTGTGTGTGTGTGTGTGTGTAGCTCCTTTTTAGTTGGGTAGTTTTAGTGTATATACCATTCCTCCCATATGGGGGTTATATATTGTTGTGTGTTTATGTCTGTCTTTGTGAGTGCAGTGTGACCATGGCCCCAGCTTTCCGTCTTTCGCTGAAGGCCAAGGCCAGCGACAACATGAGTCACCTGATGGTGGACTTCACCCATGAGAGAAACATGCTGAAGGCACTCAAGTTCCTGCCAGGTCAGACTACAAGAACGCTGATTCTCCCGTCTTACTGCATTTATTTTCACACTATACTCCACGGGCTGTCTTGTCTCTCACTCACTCGGTCTGCTGCTGTGTTTCTCTTACAGACTCCCTCGCATGATATCAAACGCTTCCTCGCTCTTTGGGCCTCTGTGTTACACTTAATACTCGCATTCAAACAGCAGCCCCTGAGCTTCATAAGTTTAATGTTTGAAGTCGTTTCCTTGCACTGATCTGTCTTAACTGGTCACATTGTGCCATTGCTTGAGAAGGCCCGTTTGGGGATGTTAATAGTAAACGATAGTTTTAAAAAAATTTCATTTAAAGTGGCACAGTCTCCACATTTCATAAAGTCCAAATTGTTTTCCCCCCCAGTGCCCTGCACCCCGGAGATCGAAGTGTCGGAGTGCAAGGTGTGCGATAACACGGTGACCGTGGTCTGGTCACTGCCTGAACCTGACGACAAAATCGACCACTTTGTCCTGGAGTACCGTCGAACCAACCACGAGGGCCCTCCGCGCGCCAAGGAGGATTACCCCTGGATGGTGGTGGAGGGTGTCCAAGAGACCGAGCACACACTCCGAGGTGAAACGCACGGCTTTAGACACTATGTGCTGACACAGGAAATGCAATAACCCCCCTGCGATACCTTTGTCGTCGCTCCGCTGGCTTTGTTCAAACTGCAGAATTATGTGCGTGTTTTATACATCACTATGCAACATCCAGTAATAAGTAACATCAGTCATTATTCTTGCAAGTTCACTTGGATAAAAGTACAGATTTAGAGTCCTCCTATAAAGTAATGCAACGACTTGGCAGTGCTCGATAGCGGGCCTGAGGTGGTGGTGCACCGTTTAGCAAAGCTGAGGCATGCATTTGACAAGAGTGCGGCATGCCGCTGTGGTTTGTTTGCAGGCCTCTGCTTTGACACCCGCTACATGACGTTCCGTGTGAAGGCATGCAACAAGGCTGTGGCTGGAGAGTTCTCTGAGCCTGTGAATCTGGAAACGCACGGTGAGCGCCCGACATTTTCTCCAGCAGTGCCGTTCTAAGGCCCGGCTTGTAAGGGTGGCATTAGGTTGAATCTCCAATAGGAGGGAATCTAGTTAACCGGGTAGGTTTTGGTAAGAGGGTAAAACGACGAGGGGAAATTAATTATGCTATGGCAACATCAACCTGTCCTCACAACCCCACCCCCAACCGCAGCCTTTCAGTTCAAACTGGACGCGGGTTCGGCCCACCAGAACCTCCGTGTGGAGGACCAGAGGGTGGAGTGGGACAGCAGCGGCGGGAAGGTTCAGGACATCCGCAAGGACAAGAACAGGACCAGCTCCCCCATGCACTCCCCTGCCAGGTGTGTGCGTTGGTCACATGGTTGTGCTGATACCTCAGCCCTCTGGCACATTTGGGACGTCTAAACCCCAGGCTTGTCGGTCACTGTTCTCGCCTTTCTGCCCCCTGCCCCAGGGCCGCTATGATGTCGCCGAAGAGAGCGCCCCCGGGCCGAGGGGGGCGAGACCGCTTCACCGCAGAGTCCTACACTGTGCTGGGTGAGGGATGGAATAGCGACAAGGCTAACCTGGGTTCAGTGTAGTAAATCACTGGGGTTACCTTCCCACATTACCCTGATGGCAGCCATAATAGATGTAAAATCAATGGGTGATTTGTGAAATAGACACGTCGCTACTTTCAAATTGACTTCCTCAATGCGTGTCCTCCACTCCACCAGGGGACACTGCGATCGATGCCGGCCAGCAGTACTGGGAGCTGTGGTTTGACAAAGAGAGCAAGGCCTTGGCGGTGGGGGTGGCCCTACGCTCGCTGGGACGCTTCGACCCGCTGGGCAAGACCAGCGCCTCCTGGTGTCTCCACCTGAACAACTGGCTGCAGCAGAGCTTCAGCGCCAAGCACAACAACAAGGCCCGCCCACTGGACTGTCCCATTCCCGACCGCATCGGCCTCTACTGCAACTACGAGGAAGGTGAGACGCCCGCAACCCAAAAACCTGTCAACCTTTTACTGCTTAGGCCCTCAGTCTCTGGACTCAAGGTGTCCTAATCACAGATGGTGTACAATTTGTATGTTTTTAAATGATTAAATTAATGTTGGTCAAGTGGTTTGAATTGAATTTTGTAGTGGGGCTGGTTGAGGCTTGACTTTATGGACTTGCTTCTCTTTTCTTGCAGGAATACTTTCCTTCTACAATGCTAGAACCAAGCAGCTGATCCACACCTTCAGAACCAAGTTCTCTCAGCCTGTTGTACCTGCCTTCATGGTGAGTTTATTAAAAATGAAAAAGCAAAACTCTCCACGTGACACACCGCAATGACAGAAATTGGCAGAGATGACAGCGCATGAAGTATATATGTGTATATTTTGGGGTCAAAGGTCTGCTGCTAATCCCACTGCTTCTGAAACCCTTTCACACCTATTACTCACAGTTGCTAAACCTTTTTGTGGTGCACCAAGTCAGTTTCCATCACACAACTGCTTGCGACTCTGTCTCCCTCTGCAGGTATGGAACGGTAGTTTCTCTGTGCACACAGGGCTGCAGGTGCCCAGCGTGGTGCAGAGTGGTCAGAAGAGGAACAGCGGCACGAGCAGCTCCAATGCCAGCCTGACCTAGGAGCAGGCAACGGTCAGAGTGGCTACAGAGCCCCACCCTGCCCAGGCCTGGTGCGATTAGGAGTTCACACGGAGCCGGCACAGGCCAAGTCACCGTCTCACCCAAAGAGCCAGAGCTAACGTTAGCGCCGTGTCTGCGTGGGTTAGTGGACTTCTCGTGCCTTTAAGTATTTTTAAGGGGTTTGAATTAAGTATCGGTATTATACCCTGTCTTCGCGTTCAGTTATGCACCTGTACTTATGAAACAATGGCCATATTCAAGTTGGGGGTCAGGTCATCAGTCTTACATGTATAGTGAAAGGTCACACCTCTCCATATAGCAAGATCCTTTTAATTGTACTCAAACCCAAAGATACAGAGAAGTAGTCTAACACAGTAGTCAACGCTTCTAACAGAATGTAGTTCATGCAACATAACCAGCTTCAGTATTATCCAGTGTCCACGGACCAGCCCACCTGAGTGTGGTGGATTTCGGCGCGGTGACTGTCTCAGGGCAGCTCATTGTTGGGGTGAGATTAGTTGCGCTGTGCTCTGTATGGGTACCCCTCACTAGCCTGTCCGTAGCATTATTTTCACAAACGGTAGCACCAGCTTCAGTGCAGTTACACTGCGCTTTAAACTGACGGTTAGTTTTAGGACTAGTGATTGTTCCTGCGAGAGTTCACCCACAACAGATCTGAAGGTTCAGGGTGCGCTCGTGTGAACCATGAGGGATTGGAGGGAACGTTCTTAGCTAGGAATATTGAAAAGGAAAAAAAAGGCATTTACACAGTGAATAAGGAGAGTACACCTTGTAAGTGCTTTTAATTTTACACTCCGTCTCTGTCCAGCTGTGTCAATAAAGCTGCAATGTAACGGCCCTTAGCGTAGCCTCATCTCTCCTTTCACACAACTGCTTCTCACCACAGGGGGAACAGGGTCGGGCTTGGATCAAAAGAATGCGGAGGAGTACACCAATCTGGCCAGTTGCTCACCCCGTGTGTAGGTTTTTCTGTTGCACTCAATTCTCGTGGACATCGACTTCACAGCCATGCAAAATAGCAGGAGGAACGCAGCTGTCATGAGAAACTAACTCTAGCTGTACATCTATAAAGGACAAGGTTCTTTCACAACAGTCGCTAATATACAGAACATGTGACACAAGATATTTAAGACCATGAAGTACAATGTAGCAAAGCACAAAACTGGTGGAATAATTCACAGCACTGATCCCTATGTAAAAAATAAATACTAACTATTTAATGTTTAAATATACAAATTAAGTATTGCTGACCATATTAACAATGGGGACACCAGTGAAAGTGAAATTCCAGTGAAAGGATTTGACATTCCCTTTCCAGGGTCATTTGCCTTTTCTGTTGAGAGGCTGTGCCAGGCCTTACATTGTTGCAAAAAGACAGAAGGCACTGTCAGGGAAAGAAAGCTGGTGGAAAGTTGATTAGCTGGTTTCTTCATTAGCCCTCTGAAGATTGGCTGAACTGCCTGAAGTGATCACTGCTGATTGGTTCGTCTCTTCTCCAATTTCAGTTTGAGCTCCTCTGATATCACTGTACACAGGAACACATAAATGCAAAGACTGGTACAGAGGTTTTGCTGATTCTAACTAGTAGACTTAAGCAATCGTTTCCCCTTAATTTCAATTCCCTATTTGAACCCAGTTGATTTATGTTTTGGTCTTGACAAAATCTTGAAAGTCTATATGTTTCCGTCATTCAAAATGTTTTTTGAAATTCTACCACTATGCCAAGAGAGATTATCTGGCTGTAGGGACCTGTGCCAGCAATTCTTACTGTGTGGTCAATGAAGTCACTCACTTACCCTGGGCCAGAGAGTCAGCTGTCAGTGGATGCTCGGAGGGAGGGAGGATGTCGGAGACTGGTACTGGGGGTAGGGGCATTTGAGCCCTTCGGTCAGCCTCTACAGAGCAGGAAAAAAACACTGTGAAGGTAAAGTATCTTTCCTGGAGACACGTAGTCACTATTGAACTTGCCTGTTATCCAGAAATGACTGGATTCATTTTATACGATCGTAGGATCTGTGTCACAAGAATTGATTTTGTGATTCATGCCAGTGATGCATTCCTAAGGCATTCCACCAAACTACAGTCAGAGCCATATTCACCAAATGGTGAAAGTTTCAGAAATTAAATAATCCTCCCAGGAGTGGCTATCTTGTCAAAATTTCTCCAAAAGCAAGGAATAAAATCCTTCAGGAAGTCAAAGGCCCCTGGAACAATATCCAGTGATCTGCAGGCCTCTCGCGCTTCATCTAAGGTCAGTGTTCGTTACTCCACCTTCAGAAAGACACTGGGCAAAAATGAGATTCATGGCAGAGTATCGGGGTGGAGACAATTGGTCACTTAGGAGAACATGAACACTCGTCTCAAGTTGGCCAAAAAGCACCTGGATGATCTGAGTTCCGTGGACAGTTGCGTCGAATGTAGAACTATTTTAATCCATGATAGGCCCTGTTATGTCGGGCCAAGAACAAATGCTGCGTTCCACAGTAAGAACCTCATACTAACGTTTAAGCATGGTGGAGTATTGTATATTTACTTTATCCCCCAGGTTCACCACTGGGGTACTGTCTGTTGTTGTTGTTTAGGAATGGGAAAGAACAAGGTAAACCAAACTGTATAGCAAAATATAAGGGACAGACAGACACTAACCTGACTGATACCTGTAGTGTCCCTTGGCAGTGGGGGTTGGGGAAAGGGAGTTCCGATGGGGTGACTGAGGCTTGCCCCCGGGAACACCTGAATCGCACAAAGGGAAAGAATGAAAGAAACCCATTCCGTTGGACGGAAAGAAGCAAATATGTCAAAATGATACTGATACTGATACCAGTCTTCAGTGCGGTTTCTAAGGCTGTCTGTGCCGAGAGGGACAGCGTGGCACAGCCCTACCTGGCTTGGGTGGGAGTGACGGGGGGTGTTCTGTGAAAGGAAGGGGGCTGCGGGATGCTCCAGGGTAGCCACTGGGTTCGTTAAGGTAGATACTCTCATTGGTGTCCGTCCTGGAGTCTGTGTTGGGTGGATGCTCTTGGAGGTGTCCTGCACACAGCAGATCAGAACTGCTCTTTTGCGTACCCGATAGCCTGGCCCTTGCTCCCCTGTGTGGTGCTACCCCCCCACTATCTTGGCCATTACTGTATTAAAACAGGATAGTTGATTTAAGAAAGACAAGGACAGAAAAATATTATTAATATTTACACAAAATTATTATCATTAAATTGAAAGATAATTAGGAGGAGAGTGGAGAGCCAGTCCCCCCCAGACCGGGCCTGGGGGTGGGTTTGACAGAGGGGAAAACAGTCACACCGATGGATCTACAGGGAGGATTTAAAGGGAGGTGCGGGATTGGGGAGTGGGCGGGGTTACCTGCTTTGGGGGGCAGAGCAGGAACCAGGCGAAAAGGGCCACTGGAGGCTCGCTGCAGGCTCCTCTCACCATTCTCATCATTGGATTTCACAAACGCTGGGGGCAAAAAGGCACAAAGGCCACAAATGTGGAATGTGTCCCGTACCAACGAGCAGCTGCACGTTCACACTGAGCGTGTCCCGTACCAACGAGCAGCGCAACGTTCACACTGAGCGTGTCTCGTACCAACGAGCAGTGT
>JAOYSI010006521.1:20096-30337 GCA_025775065.1 Hiodon alosoides | reverse complement strand
CAACGAGCAGCGTTCACACTGTGCGTGTCCCGTACCAACGAGCAGCGCAACGTTCACACTGAGCGTGTCCCGTACCAACGAGCAATGTTCACACTGAGCGTGTCCCGTACCAACGAGCAGCGTTCACACTGTGCGTGTCCCGTACCAACGAGCAGCGCAACGTTCACACTGAGCGTGTCCCGTACCAGCGAGCAGTGTTCACACTGAGCGTGTCCCGTACCAACGAGCAGCACGGTGGTCGGGCAGTGCTTGCAGTGTGTACTAACTGCATGTGTGTTTTTTTTTAGCCGTTAGGGCGTGCGTTTAGGAAACCCTCCACGTATTCCTATCTGAGCTTGCTGGTGTGACGAGTCTTACTGATGTTCTCCTCATATGGTTGCTCCAGTAGGAAGGGCCGCAATGTTCCCGAGGTCTTGTCCACCAGACAGTTGACCACATCATGGAGCGTGGCACAAGGAATCTAGCGAGAAAGGAAAGAGGAGCCACAGGAATAACGATTAAGACAAATTCTTTAGTCTCTCTCATTTCAGGGCTGCAGCAAAACATGAGTATGAAATCATTAGTGCGTTAGATTTGGTATTTTGAGATCGAATTAATTCACATCATAGAAAAAAACAAAATAGAAAGTAACCTAACCCGTTAAAACGTTTTTTTGACTTTTATGGTATGACAATTTCATATTGAACCATGCCTGTGGAGTAAACGTATAAACGTCTAGCTCCTACTTTATCATCTAGTCGAAAATAAGAAGGGGTTTAATGAATTTAGTGGCATGAGGTGCGTGGGTTGTTGTGACCGAGCACAGACTTGACAGACTACTGTTCTTACTGGGTTCTCCACATCAATCACGTATCCTCCATGCTGTTTCTGCGTCACACGGTAGTGTCTGAACACTGGCCTGGGGAGAAAGGACAGTTCACGGCACTGCTGACAGGAAATGTGAATCCAGGTTGGTAGGTGAGCTGAGACAGCTGTTAGCACGGGTAGTGTCTCCGCTGCTGCGCACAGTTTTTGAAAATTCCATGCATCAGAGATTTCAAGTTGTGCAAAACAAATCGCCAAAAACTAAGGTGATTGCTGGCCTTCACTCGGACAGTGACAGCCAATGGCATGGGTGCATCTACCTTTAAAGACAAATGGCTTTTGGAATTAGGCAAATGCCATGATCTCCGGTCAAGGTACTCTGAGTTTGGGAGACATATCCAGCCACTCAGCAGTGGCTCCTTTTGCTCATGCCAAACGTGCTCAGTATCTAAAGTCATTTACAACATACAATCCACTCTTGCTGTTTAAACTAAATCACAGAGTGGGGATAAATCTTTTTTATCCTGCGAGTCCAGAGAAGGTTGAGAGATTGCCGTTTAACAACCCAGACACACACACATGTCACTTGAGTCACTTCTTAAAAATGACCTACTGTAAAGACCTCTGATTAATTACATTAAACATTTTTAATGCTGAAGTTTGAATGTGGAAGTTTGAGATGAGTATGTGTGAAACTTAGAGGGAACGTTGGTTGTGAGGTTAAAAACGAGTGTTGTGTGCTGGTTTGTCGTTGCTGCACGGGGCTTGAGACACAGCGAGAGGAGAGTGGCAGGAAGGCACTGTAGCGATTGAATGAGAGCAGAGAGGAAGTTACCCGCTGAGGTCCTGGCGGGTGGTGACAGCAAGGGAGGAGCCATCTCGGCCCGGGCGGAGAAGCAGGTTTCCGCAGTCCGGGTGCCTCTCCAGGAGAAGCTCCGCCTCCGTCCTGGACACAGGCTGGAAACACCTGCGCCATTCAAACGCGTGTCACTCCCCTGGACAAAGCCCATCCAGCCCCGTTCCCCTTAAGGAGCACATGGCCAGCTTCACGCTGTTCACTTTACTGCAGCGCCACCAGGATGTTCTGGACATACAGCCAATGCGCACAAATATAGTCTTCTGTTCACCTCGTCAATCGGCAATGTCCACCAAGGAGGGGAGGGTACACTCACGATGGTATCTCCCCCAGCAGGGGCAGGTGGAGAGGAACGGTGGTGGCTGGTCGCTGGGAAGGGGGTTTGCGTCTCTGTCGCTCCCTCTCCACGACCTCCCTCAGCATGAGAATCTGGCCTGGAAGGAGATTCAAAGAGCTGGGCACAGTGAGCTGAGAAACAGAGAGACAGAGAGAGATGATGTTACTCCCTCCATAATCACTCTCAACAACACACAGTCTCCTGCATATTTCTAAAACAAAAGGTAACGTATGAAAAAAAAAAAAAAACATGCCCAGAGAGCTAACGTAGGGTTATCATCATTAAACCGGTCCATTATCCCTGAAATAGATATAGATTAACCATCACAAATGGGTTATTTCTTCTTTAAGAACCCAGAATTCTGAGCCATTCTCACAAGAGCACACCTGACGTGATGGTTCATGTTTCCTATTTAAAAAGGAACAGCCCGGGTTAAAAGACTGGGCAACAAGACAGGTTCAAAAAATAGTGTTAAAGAGTAGCCAGGCAGGAAATCAAAATGAAGAACTGAGAGAAGCCAGCTTTCAGGTCGGGGACAAATTTGATCTTGTACCATGGCTCAATATGTTAATCTTTGTCATTTCAATCACCTAATAATCTATCAGAAAGGTCGACAAAATAACAGTCGTCCACTGTACTGACCTCCACAACAGAGTAGATGAAGCCCTTCCACAGCTCACGGGCCTCCAGGCTAGGAGCCTGAGGAAGGAGAAGACACACGGTACTAAGTGCAGTACTAAGTCGTAAGACACAGAAGCAATGTGTTACTGTAGCACCACCAATGCTAGAATGGAGGGCGTAGTTCCCCTTGTTAACAAAACATACAAAAAAACAATGGGTATCACAGTGTCATTTTTTAAAAAGTTGAAAATAAATTTTAAACGGTAGAATTAAAACGTTCACCCTGAATTTATTTTGTCATTGCACATTTCTAAAACAGAAGATAGTGTAGCTGAATCAGTTAAAGTCATTTCAGTAAAAATAAGTGTAGCTTTTTAATGTAAAATTATTAGTAGTATTTATTTACAAATTGTCATTCAATTTATTCATCCTCAGGGATAAGGCCATGCATTGAGAAGGTTTGGTGCTGTTTTTGACAAAAAAAGGCAATAAAATCAAAATAGCTTCTGAAAAAAGTACCATGGCAAAATAGCGGATCACGACTAGCGTCTTGTAATAACAACATGGCGGCCGCATGGTGGTGCTATGGCAAACAATTCAAAACAAACTTTGAAAGCATAAACCTCTTGACCAGCCTCACCGTGAGTTTGAACTCTCCGTCCTTCAAACGCAAATTCAACTTAGCCGCTTCTAGGTTTCTGTCTCTGCTGTCATCGTTTGTCAGGGAGATGAAGCCATTGAGATCCAGTTTCTCAGCATACTACAAATGCACACGCACCGACACACAGATAGATACAGGGAGGCTGTGAGTTTGGTTGCTTGATGTAAGGAAATAAAACACTGATAAAAAAATATTAGTAATTCTTAACAGCTCTGGTAGATTTAATGTCCATCGTCTATTCTTACTCTGTGTATGTCAATTCTACATTCTGATAATAGCATTACAATACACTTTGTGTATTTCAGCACCGGGCTGAAAATTGTTGTATGACATGTGCTATACAAATAAAGCCTATTATTATTACTCACAATGCTGTCCTTGGTGCTGTTGTAGAAAAAAAGCGCATTTCCACACAGACATGCCCATTGCCTTTGAGACACCTGCACAGAGAGGGAATTTCAACGAATGAGAATATGTTAATAAAAATGAATATTCCTTATATATGGAAATTCTGTGAGGCAGTATTGGTAGTCTAAGTGCAAGAGAAGACGTTTTAGGCCACTATCACGCCTTCGAATGTTCTAAACTGGCGCCAGGCATGGCCGGCCATATTCAGAAATGCTCAGCAAAACGTAAAAGCAATTGCCCCCTCTCATGGACAAAAAATGCAACTTCACCACACGATCACACACTTATCTCAGACAAGTCTCAGCCAGTCAATCCTTCTGCGGGTCTCAGTGGTTAACTTCATTATAAACAGGATCGTCTCACTTAAACCATCTCACGGACTTTGGGGCAAACATTTTCCCTGCTAACAGATTCTAAAAACCTAATTTTAAAGAATGTTGTGGCTCTTCATTACAGAAATTTTTAACATAGTTAAAGTTTAACATTTTTTTTAACGAAATAAATTTGACTTCTCAGTCATGGCAATGATATATCTGTGCTGCTGATTCCTAATCTGACTATGAAGTGATCAACTGTAATATATCAATTCTACAGGATCAGAAATGCAAAGCAACTGTGCTTAATACTGATCTTTTTCTAATGCGGATAAGCTAATCTCATTCTCTGAGCCTGTTCTAAGACCATCTGTGTGATAAAGGACCATGAAAGGCATGTACTTGCTTAGCAAATTTGGCAAGGTAGACCACAACTAATAAAATGCTACACACCTCAGATGTAAACAAGCTTTGGCCTCCAGTCACTCTTCATTACTGACAGCACCTGCCTCCACCCATTCTTTAGAGATAATTCTTTTTGTTATTATGCGTTACCCAGTAACCCCCCCCCATTAAAATGTACAGCCTTCCTCCTGGGCAGATGGCTCATTGTGTTCAGAGACACTGCGAATACCCCCACCCTGTGTCTACACCCCTCATCCAAAGGCATGAACGAGAGCCCCTTTCAACTCCAGTTCTACAGTCCCCAGCTATCCTCTTAAGTACCTCTTAAGTACACTGCTCGACCAAAACAGGTTCAGAGTAAGCGCTGCCTATTAGCAAATACAGGTGACATGACACCAGCATCCCCCAGCAACACATCTATAGTTTGCCAATAGATGTGACACAGCCCACAAAACAAATACCTAACCAGTTATCTGGTTATATACACATTTGATTAAAATTACAGGTAAAGGGGCTTTCCTCAATTAAAAAGCCACAGGTCTTCACAGGGGACAAGCAATGATCTGTTGCTTTCAAAAAATAAATCACATATATATATATATATATATATATATTTACACACACACACACACAGACATATAATGTGTTTATATATATATATATATTTAAAGGTTCTGATTTCATTGATTGTTCCAATAACAATGCCTGCTTTAAATACATAACCTCTAGCCATAGATTTCAACCCCACTACTCCTGGCACGGATGTCTTGCGGTGGGCGGCGAAGGCGGATGCCAGCTCATGGAATGAATATCGTGCCCGTTGTACTAGATTAAACTCGGCAACACCAGTCCACAAGCAATACGAAGTATAAGGGCTGTTAAGCAAAAACGCCAAATTAAATATGGGTTAAGAATACCTTTTCTTTCTGTGCTCTCTTCTCTAGGTAACCCTCGTAGTAACAAGACGGCAGCTGCGCTCTCGGTCTTCCAGGTCGTTGTTTGGTTGGTGTCGACGCCATGAGGAGGATCTCAAGTTCGTAGCGAAGGGACAAAGGAAAACCCCTTTAAATGGCACAATTCAAAACCTTTTCCAGGCGAGAATCATCACGAAATTAAATTACTACTCATGTTTAAGGGTAGCCTAGTGATTTTCTTCACTGCCCAAAACCTATTTGTATAAATCAATTTGCCCAAGCGTATAATAAATGTCAAGAGTGATTGCTGAATCCTAAAAATATTACACATTAATACAAACAAATACATAAAAAAAAAAACAGAATGGAAAACACCGTTGTGTTGGATACAACTACTCAAATCCCTTATTGAAAATGTAAATGCATTACCTTCCCTTCACTTATCAGTCGCGTATTTGTGAACTGTGCTCAACTATCCTTGCCATTCCTAAAATTAATCCATTCGGTCTCCGCAAACATTTCCCAGTCTCTATAGCGATCTTCATTTCATTTTCTAACGCCGATAAAAGATAAACAATCTGAAAAAGAATTTCTTGGTCACGAAGTGCGGCCACTCAGTTAACCTGTCAATCTCTCCTTGTGTGTGAGAGAAGAACATAACGCCCACATTAATTGATTGGCCCGTTGACTGAATTGCGGAAGGCTGGTGAATATTCGACTAGCTGCTCGACCCAGACATTAATCATTTTTCTACTGGGTGAAAAAAAATTAGAACGGTAATATTACACACCAGAACCGTTTTAACGAGGCGCAGCTCTATTTTTGGTGTAAGATTACGAGTGTTACAGTTTGTCTGACGTAATTCCAGTTTATTTTGCGCTGTCGGTTTTACCGTCTTTAGTTTGAGTTGGTGACTCCCATGTGTGCATTTGGGAGGGCTGCAGTCTCCTATCTATTTTTCACTTTATCATTATTACGTTTTAAATAATATCAACAGGATCAACTCATTCATGGGCGAAATGTCAAAACAGTATTAAAATACCAAAATAATTAAATTAACAGTTTACTGTATTTACAAAATCACAGGTCTAGAAACTATTTCCCTGTTCTTAATGATTTCCAATTCACTGTCAGCCATGACAGTGAGCCTGCAACTGGGCACCTGCGTGCTGCCGGGGTCCGGCACTGACACATTGCTGGACCAGCTGGCCGCAGCAGCCCAGGGCCCAAATCAATGGGAGGAAATGCGATAGGGAAAGAGGGGGACAGGATGGAGGAGAGAGGAAAGGAAAGAGAGAGAAGGCAACTGGAGAAAGGAAGAGAGACAGGAGTACATGATTAAGAGGTAAGGAAAAGTAAAAAATGTCCCACACGGATTGGAGTAGAGGCATGTCCCTCTCATTGGTACTATAAGCCTGCAGGCATCCGGGAAGCCCCTGCCAATTCCCACCCACCTCGGCCTGGGAGACACTGCCAAATGTGCACCACTGCGTGCTCTCCTGGTTGTAATGAGCACACTCTGGATTCAAAGCTGCGAAATCCAGGACATAGAGCTTGTTCTGAGCTCAGGCAAGCAGGTTCACCAACCAAGGTAAAAATATTCAATCCATTCCTGGTAAAAATGGTTCTGTTCTGATTCATATTGCAGAAATTGTGGTGTCTAGTCACACTTCACCTCCATCTGTAACCTGTAAGGACCAGCTGTGTCTACGTATGTAATGAAAATGCCATTGGACACTGTATGTGTTAGTAATTACGTTATTCCTTATTAAAGGTTTAATATTTACACATTTTGATTTGAACCCAAAACGCAGCAATGGCCGCAGGGTTATAGATTTAGTCCATGACGGTTCCCACTGCTTTCTATTGTCCCCCATTACCATGGCAACCAGCCACTACGGTTTTGCAACCATGTTAATCTATGATCAGGCACAGGCACTGCAGGTACAAAAAGCTGCACCTGACGTGTGCAATTTAATCTGAAGGGAATTACCGATTCCACAGGGTTGGACAACATCAATGGTTTGACTATACGTACCTCCCACTCTGCAAGGGCTAGTCACTCGAAGAAGCAAACATATTTTTGGACAGGCCTCCTTATCTTCCAGGGAGTAGAAGGTGATGACTGGATAACTGAACTTCAAAGACTACACAAATCTGGTGAGTATTTGCCTTGCTGTGTGCATGGAGTAGCCACAATCTCCAAGATCAGGTCTTCTCTCTCTCTGATCCTGGAGCACATCTACCACAGGCAGTGCACCAGCGGCCTCCGACATGGAGAGCCACACTCTGGTGCCATTTGCACCACTGCAACAGTCTGAATGGTCAGTGAACAAGAGCTACTATACAGTTTTGGGGAATTTGTAGGATGTTTGTGTTCCCGCTTTAAAGCCTTAGACATAAAAAGTGTTGGCGAATATCTCTTTGTCTTTTTGGGAGGGAAACTGCTTGTCTGTCTTAGTTATACTGTGCATTTCTATGTTATGTAATCTGTACTGTATTCCTTAGTCCTTTGTATGATGACAGTAAATTAGCAACATACCCTGCCTTGCTATTACCAACCACCACCATTTCCATCAAATCAGGCAGAGCAGGTTCTTTATCATACATAACTTTCAAAAGTTTGATTTCAGGGTGGCCAAGCATGGATGAAGGTTTTACACTAGGTCTAGAAACATGCAAGAAATGTCTAGAACCTTATTCAAGACCAGCTTCAACAAACCAACTCAATAAAAGACATTATTTAACATCTTTATATTTGTCATATATATTTATTTGAAGATGAGATGCCTGAACCATTACATAAAACAATGTTCATAACTGAATGTAGCAATAATATTGTATTAATTCACAACATAATAAAATAAGCAGATTTCCAACTGTAAAGCATTATTACAAGAGCCAGAGTAAAACACTACATGCAGGGTGCGAAGGATTTGTCTATATAAAAGATTTTTCAATACGATTTTGAAAAGTAAAAATAATACTATTGTAACAATAAGGTATTTTGCAATATCAAAAGTTCCTTGTACTCTAGAATTACACAAATAACAGCCCCTATAGAAGCTTAGTGTAATAAAGGCACTGGTGTTACGGCGAGTTGGACTTTGAACACAGAGTTCCAAGAATGGGGATATAAACTCAGTCACTTGTACACAAATATACTGTTGTTATAATGACCTTGATAAGGGAATATTTATTCAGTTACTTTCCCCGTCTGTAATTCAAGGTGACACTAAGGCACAATCTTTCCCTTGGCTGTTAGCCAGTCCCTTTCATTGCAGGTTCCCACACGGACCTACCTCCTGTCAGCACTCCTGTCACTCCTAAACAAATCAGTCCAAACATTTGGACTCATTTAACACTATACAGTCTTAATAGGTTCGAAAAAAGTATGTAAACATTTAGTACAAAATCCTCATGGTTGTTACTGGAAACAATTTTTTTTTTGGTGTGACGCAGGGCCGATCGGGAGGCAGGGAGTTCAGTCTGTAGTGGTGAAAAGCAGGCAGTAGCGGAGCGATGATCAGAGCTCTGCCCCACCTGTATAATAGCGAGTGTTCACCGTCTGGTCACACACTGTCTGCTGCGCAGGCAAGCAGGAAATGCCCCAGCAGAGGTCCAGTGAAGACGTGACATTCCTGACTAATACTGAGAAACGGGCGACCAGGCACGACCCTTAACTGGTAGTGTTAGCTGTGTTTCCCCCTCCCCCCTTCTACTGAGAAACCCTCTTATGTACAATCAGGAGTTATTATCGTAAACGTCTCCCTTCCCACTACAACTACCTTCCCGGATTAACAATGTCAACCGGTACAGTAATTCATTTAGAACATTTCCTGTAATGGTCTTGTGATCGTGAGTGTTAACAGTTAAACCCCTCACTATTAACGGAGGACTTGTTATACAATCTTCAATCTTGCATGTCCAAGGCTACAGTCCATCAGAGTAATAGAGGTAAAACAACTGAGGGTTGGATCAGTCCTCCATTCGAACAGGGACGTCAATTTTGACGTCAGTTTGACTCATACTACACCACAAAGACACTGCCAGCAGTGCTGCACGTTGTGGACCAGACTGCAACCATTGCTTTTTGGCTTGGTTTCCATTTTCAAGACTGCTATTCGTGTCAAGTAAAGGGACACATGCAACTTTTCACTCGTACGTACACAGCACCACAAACGCCCTTAACACATGATGGACATAAGGCAGGTTTGTTTGTGCTGTGTTCGGCCCATCACCCTTTGACTGCAGGTTCCTGCCTGGAGTCCCCCCCCCCTTAAAAATACATTCCAAATAAGAACTCATGCATGACACAACATGACATTTATATAATGCATGCCGACTTGGACAAAACAAAAATCAGCCAGAAGGACACACAGAACAGAGAAAATAGACTTAATGAGGCCCTTTCTCCAGGCATGCTCTCAGCTTTTGTTAGTGTTGACTGGCAGTCAGGACGAGAGCTGCTGGAGATCTCATACAGCGACTAGTGTTCTGGACATTGGAACTTAGTGTCTTGAGAGCCGGCAATGACACAGCCTTGCCAGCAGGGGGGAGCAAGTGACTATTAATGAGCAATTGTGGGTTTTTCATTTCTCGGTTTCACTGTTTGCACAAGCAAGTGTTTATGTGTGTAGCTTAGTTTTTCCTTTTCCAAACTGAAATGTGACGAACCCACCCTGTCACGTCCGACCCCCCCCAAAGGTCCAGGTAACAAAGTGCCAAAGTATTCAGGTAAGTGTGATGGGACAATGGCAATGAAGTCGATGAAGATGCTGGGTTCTGAGACACTCTTGAGAAATTTTACTGGCTCCTCTTCTCAACCACCCCCCGGGGGGGCGCCCCCCCCCCCCCGCCCCCCGGAGGGGGGGGGGGGGGGAGGGGCGCGCGGGGGCGGGGGGTCCGCCGCGGGCCCGGG
>JAOYSI010006521.1:0-20086 GCA_025775065.1 Hiodon alosoides | reverse complement strand
CCTCTTCTCAACCACCCCCTCCCTCCCACCCCCCCCCAAGCCCACCTTATTTTCTCTTTCCCTGATATTAGTGAGGCAGGGGGACTAGCACTTCCACGTAGTTGAGTGGGAAGAATCCTGATTGGCCGTGCAGCATGCCCTCGTACCAGTTCTCGTCAATCTGATTGGTCAGTGTGATGATGTCGCCCTCGCGGAAGCCCAACTCCCCCTCGTTCTCTGGGTCGAAGTCGTAGATAGCCTTACAGCAGGGCTGCTCCACAGCTGAAGGGTGCAGAGTGAAAGAGAGTGGGGGCAGGCAGGGTAAGAGGGGTTGGTCGACACAGAAATAGATTAAAAGTTGGGGAAATAAAAGGGATAAAGAAACAATTAAACAGTTTCTTTAGCATGACCCATTACATCAATGAAGCTCTTTATATACCGCATCATGACCTACCAATACATTGAAAACACTGCGGAAGACCGGCTTAGGCTTGAAGACTGGCAGTTCGACGACCATTCAGCTGTGAGTCAGCCAGACTCCCCCCCACATAAGCATGTGACACTGAGCACACTGGAGCACTGTGAACAGGAGCTGTCCAGTGGGAACATTTTTCTTCAGATTTCAGCTGTACCACCTTCACCGTTTCTCTCCTCCCTTAAGAAAGGTTTGGGAGGATCAACGATGTGGCACAAGCTACAGGGAGCAGGGCACCAGCCGCCCCCCTAGGCCAACCCCTGCCACATCAAGCCTTCACAGAGCCAGGCCAGTCTGGAGACAAAGTGCTGAGTAGGTTAGAGAGGCCACCTGAACCCCTCCAGCTTTGGGGATGTGGAGATTCTGTTCACAGTGCTGGCTTTGATCGGGGAGGCCTAGAGGGCCTTTCTTCTGTGTTAATACACCACACACCATGCCAAGGTACCAGCGCAAGGACAGACCTTTCCTGCTCAATAAACAGAGCTTTTGTCCCCTCTTCATGGACCGTGTACTGAAGAGTGGCCAAAAGCCCAGTGTGAAGGACTCCATGGGGTTATGGTTGGCAGTATCAGCACTTGGCCCAATTCACAGGAGCCATGCTGCACTGGAGCTCAACACAACTGCAAGTCTGGCAAACTCCCCAGGATCAAAGCCACCCTCAGCAGGTCAGTACGTTTTCCCACACTGGTAATTGCACACAGGACACCAAGGGGTTATACAAGTATTTTCATGTTGGCAATATAAGGAACCAGCTCAGAGCAGCCATCTAACAGATCGGCCATTTGTTTTTCTAAACTGGAACCCTACGAATTCCCTGCAAAAGCTTGACCAACTTGTGTTAGAATTTTTAACAGGAGCACAGGCATGCTTTGCTTTTGTATTGTAACAGAACGGCAGCAGAGAGCAATCAGCAGAGCGGACTTGTTAAATCATATACAATGTGAAGTCACTTCATACTCCTCTGGGCCAGCCTTCACACTAGCAACCCATGCACCATCTATCTCAGACTCACTAAATCTGTGTTTCCGCACTGACTTTCTGCAGTGGAAGGGAGATGCTGATGATCACAGAAAGAAAAAACAGGATAAGGTCAATCGGTGAAGCACGCAGCCAGATAAAGACACTTGCACAGTCTAACACTTAAACTTTCAAGCTTTACCGAGCACAGACAGCGCACAAGTGAGGCGGGCTGAGATGAAGTCAACAGTTTACTCATGTCATAGAGTAATAGAAGGATTAATATAACCTTTGTTTATCTACCATCTGGTTGAAAGACCAGCGAGAAGGAATAAAATATTTTTAGTGTTGGAAATGCTTCAGTGCTGGAGCACATGACTTACCAGAAGAGCGAGTGGGCGGAGCAATGGAGGGGGTGAACCCACCATTTGATTGGTCAGGTTCTCCGTAATCGAACACCGGCTTGGGCTTGGGGGCAAACTCCCGGCGTGGGCGTGATTGGGCTTCACTCATCCTGTCACAGAATCAGTACAGGATTCAGATTAAAACTGTCCATGTAGCAGAACAGGATACTGATGATAGACACACAAGGTTCAAAAGCCAAGCCAGAGCAGAAAATATTAGTACACGCTTTTTGCGTAATTCAGGTTTTGTGTACAACTGTGGGTGAACATTGAACATTAAACATTAAGGATGGGGAAATAAGATGCAATTTCAGCATAACCTAAATAGTGCGTGCTCATTGTATAACATACCACGTGCCTGTATTGGTCTGTCGTGAGCAAAAACATTTGTATTTAAATTATTTTTTTAACGAAATCAAAAAAATATATAAATGAATATTAGCCATTGATAATATTTTTTGTAAACTTTTAAATTTCTGTAATTTTTAATTAAAACTGCGACTACTGCTTTTGCAACACTCGTTAATGAATACTTACTTCCATTCGGACATTCGAAAAATCGACAAAGCGCGCCCATCCTTAACACACACGCGTACCCAAGACAGACAGACCGACACGTACACCATAACAATACATTAACCCAATTAAGCGACAGACCAATGGGACAATTCTGGGAAGCAGGAGGGAGTGCTGGGGGGCAGAAACACGGGAGACCAGCAGCCTCACATCTAAGTGGATAAAGAGGGCAGCTTAACGGCTCATTCTATTTAACCGAATCGGGGGGTCTGCACCCAGTGGTCAAAATAATTAATAATAATTAAGAAGATACATTTTTTTTGTGTGTTTGGATATCCTGGTGAGCTCAGTTGGATCAATTATCAGGATGTGGAAGCTGCACTGTGTATGCCAGGCCATGCCAAGAACAGGCCATCCCTATTAACTCAGTCCTACAATGGCCTGTGACACTGCGCGCAAAGCAGGTACAAGGTTACCCAAAAGACTTAACCCTGTTATTGCAGCGAAAGGTGAAAAAAAAGGTGGCTCTACCAGATATTAACAGCTGGGAGTTTGGTTTTTGTCTAAATATTTCCCAAAATAAAACCAATGTCACCGTACAAAAATTGAGTGAGTGTTTTAAAATAAAAACGTTTCAATGTACCATTTGTAATTTGGTTATATGAGATACCTGGTCAGGGGTCTGAATACATTTGCAAGGCACATTGTGCAGTGATTAAAAAAAAAAAAAAGTATTTTTCAACAACGGAACATGCATTCATTGTTAAGCCACTTTAGATACCTAAAGTATTGTTTTCCAATCATTGCCAAACACAGTCACTTCCCATTAGAACTGTGTCATCTTTGTTATTGCAGTTTACAGATACAATATACAATGTGTGACGCAACAAGTTCAGTTCAACATCTAATTGACATCCAAGTTAAGTTTCATTCAGAGTCCAACCTAATGAAATATAACGTAATACGTGAACGAATTAAAGAATCAACCATCTCCAATATAAACAAACTCCACTAATACCTCAACTGTTTAAAGCAGATATCCAATGTTAATACCTAACGATAATTCTCTCGTGGAAAATCCCCTTTTCTGTTAATCCCGGATTAGTCATTATTATAAATCACAGTACAGCTGGCCTGTGACATGGTGGCTTACATTCTTGGAGAACACCTTGCAAAAGGAAACCAAAAACACCAAGAGTCTAGAGGAAACAATTACTTTGCTTTCAGTCGTGCCCTTATTTATGCAAGATGTGCAGGCCTTGCAAAACTTAAACCACTGCATCCATAAAATCGATAATATGTCTGCTGTAGAAATGATGGATAGCAGAAGAGGACACGTGAATGATAAACGATATTACCAACTATAGAAATGATTAGGTTAGCTAATCTGCTAACGGCAAACAATCGGTTTATCTGGCAGTGTCCATTCACCAAGCCAAGTACAAAACTAGATACATTTTCGCATTATCTTCCCAGTATATACAAACATACAGTTGCTTTTGTAAATCCAAAATGGCAATACTTCTTTTTTTTTTTTTTTTTAACAGCACCAGAATCTTTCCATAAACTGCAGCGCACAAACACAATGCAGCACACACACACACACACAAGCTTGGGGTGATAGCGCGCAGCGAGACAAGCGGGGAGTCCTGACCTGTCCTTAAGTTTGTCCGACAGCTCCTCCAGGACCTGCGCTGCTTGTCTGTGATACTGCAACTGCGACTCCACCAGTGAGGACAGCTGGCTGACCTGCTCGATCTGCGCCGACAGAGGGGACACCGCTCACTGACACCAAAACCCTAGCGTGGCAAATCAGTTCCTCAAAAAGACTGCAGCTGGTTTGTTTTTCTTAAAGTATTACTGCACAAATATGTGTTATAACCTATAAAAAGTTGTTCAGATCAAGCTGCTAGTTGCTCCACTATCCCCCCCAAACCAATGAAAATAATAAAGACTCAGAAGTAGGCATTAGACAATGGATGCCGGGACAGGCAGCGTACGGCCGAGCGACACCACCAAAGCTCCCTAATGCGGGACTCACATCCGTCTCCAGCAGGTTGTACATGCTGGTCTCAGCCACCTCTTTGGACTCGTGGAACTTCTCCAGGGCCTGCCGCACCTCCTCGTCCGCAATCTTTCCCTGGCGCTTCTTTTTATAGTCGTAGTCCAGGCGTCGGCCCTCCAGCTTCTTCAGATGGTGCTGAGGGATGGTGGGAGAAATGGAGGGAGGGGTCAGTTCACACGGGTGCACCGGAGCATCACCCGCAGTCTGTTTATTTCGGCTCGTCACCTTCTGGACGCACTTCACGGCCTTTGGGAGGCGACAGTTAATGGTTTTCAGCAGATTGACTTACTGAAAAGCTTCCAGAACACTGAGGACAAATGCAGACGGCTTAAACGGGGGTCCCATGCACCGGAATTCATTCACTTGAAGCTAAAGACATGCTTTAACTGAACTGAAAGACCTACAAGAATATTTTACGGTTTGAACAAGAATGAGACTCCTGATACTGCAATACACAAATGCATACTTGCACAAATACTTTCGCAAAAATTAATTTATCGCGTACCGCGGAAAAGATACTTGAGGATATTTTACATCCAAAAAATGACTGCTCTACGAAGCTATTATTTGTGCCGAGTTACCTGAATCTCTCTCAGGTCCTTATCACACAACCCTTGCAAAGGGTCAATAAAGTTCTGTTTAACATCAATGTCAAGAGAGTCCTTCACTTCAGCCAGCCTCTTCATCGACTCCCCTGCATCTACAAGAGCGCCACCTATCATAAAAAAAGAAAGCGATAACTGTCAACCATACTATATGAACACTATACTTTCAGCCTGACACATTCCGAAGTTCAATTTCAATTTCAGGCAGAGAGAAAAGAACTGAGGCACACACAACCACAAATCCCAGCCTGCCCCTCACCAAAGTTGGTTTCATCCCCCAGCTCTCTGCCGTACTTGACCATGCACTCCCCCAGAAGCCCCTCTGGCTGCGGGTAGCCAGGACTCTTCACCTGCCCCCGGATCTTTGAGACGGTGTTCAACATCGAAAGCTTTGCGCGGGACGCTGGAAAGAAAACAACAGCACGGGAGAGGGGAACAGGCGGAGGGATGTAGAGATCCATGTTACACGCGTTGGATCATCAGAGGGCCATGCAGCCTTTCAGTACACCTTCATAACCCAAAGAGGTACATTCACCATTCCCTTCGACACAAACCCCGCCCCTTCGCTTACCCGGGTTAGGCTGCAGGTACTCGGAGGTTTTAGAGATGACCTCCATCACAGCTTTGTTGGTCACATCTACTTTCTATGAAACACACAAAGGGAAGCACAGAACTAACACCGACGCTAACACTGAGCTAAAAGACACACACGCTCGGAACTCACTTTTTTACTCAGTGCTGGAATGGGGAATTCGGCAAGTACTGTACTGTAACGATACTAAAGGTATTTAATAAAGTAGAACCCTTTTCTGAAATACCCACAATTTGTTCATAACTCGTGCCCGGCATGTCAGTAGCCTAACTAACACGACAAGAAGACTACAGACTAAACAAAGACAGACTGACAAACCCTGCTTACCCTCTCCAAATCCTTGAAGTCTTCATCGAGTTTGGTTCCCTCTGCACCACCGACCTTTTCACTCACCATCTGCAAGGAGACCAGCCGAGGCAAATTATGCATTACTAACACAAGGTGAAAAGGACGGGCCTCCTCCCTTTAGCAACACATGCTAAATATTTACATCAGAATAGGCGATAAACCGGTGTAAAATCCACAACAGTATGAATTTTGGAATACCGTCAAAGTTAGAAGAAGTTTAGTTAAGTTAGCGAGCTATAACTGTTAAAATGCTCCATTTTTGCAATTCTTACTTTCTTTTGGTTTTATGAAAATTCAGCTTTAGCAAGCTAACTAGTTATGTAATGTGCGATTACACTTCCACCTGGCAAGGCACATGGACAAAAATAAGTCTGATAAAATCTAAAAGTCGTAAACAAAGTTTTAAATTTTATAAGAAGATTTATGTAGCCATCTAACTATATGAGCACATTAATGGTGTAAAACCATAAAACTACTGTGGCATAAATCATATCGACTAAGCCTATTTGAAGTGAACTGATTTAGTTTAATTCCTGGCTGACACCAGAGGAAAATTATTTATTGTTTTGCATTTATTTGTAACTAGAAAGAATACACTGAATTATTTGAATACTTGAGTTTTTGTTTTTATTTTGTATATTTATTCTGGAAGTTTGCACAGTTAAGCAAGTTAACATTCTATGTTCGTAAGTTCAAAAGATTTGCACAATACTACAATAAAATGTTTCTCGGTTTAACAGGTTTAAGGCAATTTGTTGTCATCTATGAACTCATAAAATGAGTTTCAGAAAAACTGAATTCAACAGGAAAAAACTATTTTGGAATATTTTTGTTGGTCTCAGATACGTTAAAGACTGTTTACAACTCAACTCATGAAAGGGCAACGTGCCTTCTTACCCCCAGAATGGCATGTGTAAACTCAGACCACTGCAATCAGTATTTTGCACATCCGCCTTTTCCTTTGATCAAACTGGGTAAACACTTCCTGTACTGTGTAATGAAGTTGTGCCACATTTCCTTAGGGATTATGGTCCGGGGATAGTGGCGGCCAGTCAAGATCACTGACTCTGCGTTATCCATTTTACATTTCTTGGTAGATTTCAACGCATGCTTAAGATCGTTGTCATGTTCACTGTCCACCCAGTTTGAGCTTCCTAGACGAGGGCACAAGATTTTTGGCCAAGATATCCAGATGTTGAATTAAATATTCCCTCCATTCTCAATTAGTGTTTGATTTACACCAGCAAACACCAGGTGTTTTAAGCCAAGAGCTAGTCTCCATTTACGGTTTTGTCCATAGTTGGGGTAACTCGTTTGTGACAAACAGGGAATATGATTGGTTACAATGATGCAATTCTGTTTAGCCAGGGAGAGTTCCTTTATTGTGCCTTATTGGAGTAGTGTCTGAGAGCTGATCCAGGATTTGATCTCAGCCCCATTTCATCATGTACTGTTTTGACACATCGTAGGGCCACAGAGGCCTACAAATATCGTCTGGCACGTACCAATCGATTGGTCCACACAAGGGCCTTTTTCACCCTGGAAAAACACTGCAATCATCTCGATATCTACACATTAATAGGATTTTTTTGAGACGGTCAGATTGAAATCCTAACTCAAACCAAACCTTGAGACTCTGGTCTCATTCCTCCTTCCTGCTATCACTTTCCATCCACTGACAAATGCTAAATTCAGATGCGCTTTTTGGCAACACCGCACAGGTCCAAAACAAGAAAAAAGAAAAGCGTAAAAGTACAAGCATGGTTTAACGGCACCCCAGAAACCTGACCCCCCCCCCCACAGTCTTCTCTCCTCAGTGGAAAAAGTCTGAAATGCCAGCAACTGTTAAATCTATATTCTTCCTCATTCTGCACTTGCACAGTAAGGTATCCCTTCTGCCTCTGCACCCTCCACCCCCCTTATCCCTCCAATAGTTCACTTCCACACCCTAGATTAAACGACGTGTCCGGTTAACACAAAGTAATCCGATCCCTCTACATTCTCCCCTTCCACACTTTTTGGTAGTAAACAGAAAATTTTGTGTTACCCTCTCATTTACATTTGAAAAGGGGAAACCCACGCTTTTAGTAACATTATCGGGCCTGAAGTAGCATACCCAGAGGGTATGTGATTAAGATGGCACAGATGTACGCTCAAACACGCCAGGAGGCACACACTTGACTGGCAGATCAGCTCCGAAAACAAGCCCTTGTGTCACCATAGGCAACAGCTGTGCTGTTGGTCTCGGCAAATGTCACACAGATGTACGTACAATAAACAGAAGACTGCCACCAACATTAAGGCAGTGGATTATCACAATTTGTGTACGTCTATTCTCCATTAACTTTCAACAACACAGTTCCCTAATGCACTTTTGTTATTATCAACGCTGAACAATGCAAGTTATTTGTTCCTAATAATGAATCACCCCCGCTCAGCTGCACACATGCAGAAGCACCGCTGAGCAAGTTGTGTTAAGGTCATGAAGTTAAATATCGCTCACTGGTATTTCAGGAACTCGCACGAAAAAAGGTTGCTCCAGCAGCCAGTCTAAAACATCCAAATGGCAATATTATTACCTAAATGCTGACTCATCCCTCCTGCTTGCCAAGCAACCACCCGTATCACTTCGACAGACTCGACACCACTCAGATAGCCTTCAGGGAGCTTTGAATAGACTTATGTCAGGAGGAGCAAAATTAAGACCGCAGAAGCAACATTGTAACAAAAGACAAGAATTCAATAGACAACCACTTCTTATTCATAGGCAGTCATTTAAATGCCAAACGACTAACAAAAAGTAACTCATTATGTCAGAGAAATACCCAATCATTTTGAACAACAACAAAAAATGCCCCGTTTCAGGGGTATCAGGCGATACAATGGGATAGTCGCATAATTAGAGACAAAATGTAACTACTAAGCTAAGGTAGAAGTGACACACTTTATAAGTTTAAATGCTACCCTGAAATTAGGAACTAAAGCACTGCAGGTGCCTTTGGCAGCACTCAAGCAGACATGACAAAAAATAAGAAGCATTCAAGGCAACGGCCAATTCAACAAATCATAGATCTGCATTCAAGTCGTAACTTATTGTTGCACTACAAGACTTAAAAGTTCCTGCGCTTTCTTACACCCATAATTAATGTTATGTCTGCGGTCCGATATAAGCATCCTAAAATTACAAGTTTGTGCAACCTCTCTGCAATTTCCGTGGTATGCGTTTTTGGTTTTCAAGCCTGTCGCATTTTTAACATACTTCTAACCTTCTGTGTATGGGCTTAGCTCTTCCTGCATGCAAACCCCAATAATTCAGCCACACCCACAGTCCAACAGATTCTTTATTCCAAACCCTCGTTAAGACAGTAAAGCTTTTGTGGTATTCATGATTTAATTCCAGTTAGGAAACCACTGGGAAAGGCCCCAAGCAACTATTAGGTATTGATTCCATAGGACCAAGTCCAGCTGCACCCCAGCTGGGGAGCCTCAGCAACACATGCTTCCACTTGTAGTATACCTGGGAGAAGCCGTCTTGGGCTCCCATCTGTGAGGCTGGATCTGGTTAAAAACGCAGCGGCTCACCAACCATAATCATTCTTGAATCAGATTAACGGCAATTCTAAATGCCTTATAACTTGCAAACGTTGAGTATTACAAAATATTATAAATTTCGCCAAGGACATAAAACACACTGTAATTCCGGAAAACAAGGCATACTTATTACCGAGTTATCCTAAAACCACAAATTGCACGGGTGCAGGTCAATACAACTTCAAATTGGAAAGACAAAGATCAAACATCAAAATCAGGCCATTGAAGATTATCTATGCCACTGTTTCTTGCAAAGGGCATGCAGTCAGGGGACATTTATTCACATAAGTAAATGCAACTGAATCACTTTTAATAATCAACATCAATAGACATTTTTTATTATATTATAATATGCCAGGCAGGTGTCTGCCGGGAGCCAACTGTGAATTATGCAGACTGCCCACAACCTGCATTCTGTGGGGCACAGCCAGTAGTTACATGAGCTAATCTCAAAGCTGTTATTTCAGGAACATAGGGCCAGACATGCCCTTGACTGAGCACCATCACCAACAAAACATATTAATATAACCTTTCTAAACACTCACAAGAAAACCAAACACAAAAATGCCTGCAGTTAATTTTTGTACACAGCAAAATGTACTTTGCACGATGAAATATAAATGCAATACAATGAATTCCACATTGTGAGAATGGCTGGATGTGGCCTTAAAGCCCCACTGCTTGTATTTGACTGACATAAATTTGCTTGCAGCAGCAGACATGAATCAGATGCTTGATTAACTGTAAAATTAAACATGGTTTCTTTTCTTTTTCTTCATGTCACTACTTTGTGTAAAGTATACAATTAGAGCCTACTAAATTAAATAATTGAAGTGCACATGTGCGTTTCTGTTTAAATACCTGCCCGATTTGGACATGCAAATGGAGAACCGTAAGGTAGGACGAGCGATAGGAGAAAGATATGAGGCAGACAGAGGAAGAGATTAGGAAAGGTGACCGTGGTAGACGGGAAAGTAAAGTGGGGAAGGGATGGCGGGAAGAGGATGCGTTTATTTTCAGACGAAAAGTCAACTTCCTGCGTCATTCTCCAGCTCGGAACACTGACCCTGAGACCCACACAAGGCAGTCAGCGTTGCACTTCCTGACCACACTCACCGTCATCAGTTCTAACTGCTCCGTAGTTGTACCTAGTTTTTGCAAGACATTTTTGTCACACTAATCGAATCAAATTGATCAGGAAAGAATATTGGTCAGGGATTAAAACCAGGAAATGATTTGGGTTTATCATTTCTTTTTATCTTTATTTTGCCTACTATATTCACTTCTTTATCCAGCCGTGTCTATTTAGCTCCTCAACAGGAATCTGGCCCAGTTTCCAACAGGAAGTCCATAGAGAGAGGGGGCTTTTCCTGCTGAGCTCAGCAAAAGCAGAAATTCACTGAAAAGAACTTTTGCCACCCACAGAGTGTTTACCAAAAATAAGCAAAACAGTTACACAGCCAAAACTAGAACAAACGATTAATTTAAAAAGTACACACTGAAAATCAACCAAATGAACATATACAAAAACAAACCAAAATCTACCAGACATCTCTGCTTCAGCACTGTTAGTATCCTTCAGGAAAGGTGATCTGTCGAATTTCAACATAAATGTCAGGGTCTAGATTGGTAAAGCAAAGCGTTGTGGAACTATACAGAGCGAAACTAGTAATTTTGCTCATATTTACTCATGCATCTTTTGTGGCACCGGGCAGGACGGGAAAGGAGAAAAGTAACAATCAAAATCTTTGTGGTTTGAATCTTTGCTCAGAATGACTTAAAAAGGCCTTGGATTCAAAGCAAGCAAATTTGACTGGCAATCAGTAGAAATGACGGGCTGCATAAGATTCAGCGAATGAGCTTCTGCATTTGTGAACTTGGTGAAGACTCCTGCAACAACGATGGTACTGTCAACATTACACGAACATTAGACGGCCCAAGAAAGTTATTTTTCCTTTTTTTGTTTAAAAACAAACAAATAAAACAAATAAAAATCTGACACAGTCGGGTATCAAGTGTATAATAAACAAAATAAAAAATTAAAATTAAAAACACAAGCATTTGATAGAACACAGAAAATGCATATATGGATAAGCGATGTGGACAACTAACTAACTAGAAATTTAAGTATTTCAATAACACCTTCAAAAAATAATAAATAAATAAAAACTTCAGATATTGATGGAACAGTAATTTAGCCTTGGCGCTACAGAAAAGGGGTAACGTTATGGTTCACGAGAAACCCAGATCATTTTATTTATCAATGTGCAAACAATGGGTATCTAGTTAGTTTTAGTCTATTTATTAAAATTAATTTGTTGGGGCCAGGAAAAACTTTACAATGATTGATTAGTTAACCAACGAGCTGGCCTAATGTAGCATAGATGGCAATGAAAAAATAGTCAGGGATTATATACATATTGATATATATTTCAGTAACAAAAATTTAAAACCAAAACATCCAACATAACGGGTAACTAGCTAAAACAAAACGTGCGTGTTGCTAGCTATAAACTTCGAAAATAGAAAAAGAAAGTTATTCGCTTACTTGACTGGCTTTATAAAACTGTTTCTTCAAACCCGCTACAGACATCTTGGAGCCGAAGTCTCCTCCTACGGGTTTTACACTGCGTCGCTGTTGAAAAAGGTGTTTCTATCTTGCGGATAAAAGCAATTACAATCAAGTTCCGAGCTGGCGCTTACTACACTCCGCTACTTCACCGTCAAGAAATATTACATAGCAACAATGAAGACTTCCTGTACAAAACGCCGTTCTCCATAACACAGGCATTCGCGACGGGGAAGAAAGCGGAAAGATCATCTGGCAGGAACACAGCGCCTACTGCTGACAAGGAAGACGCTTTCCAACGTACAAACAGTTTACCGCCAGATGGCAGCATCTATCTATGATGCGTTTTCAAGTCTGGTCCTCAGAGACCCTTATCCAAGATAGTTTCGTTCTCTAACAGTTCGATACAGGGATAAAATAATACATTAGTTTAACGAGGACAATAATTAGTTGATTCAAGTGATTAAGTTACCGGCTGGAATGAAAATATTCACAATACACACACCGTATCTTCTGGTTTTCGAAGCCCGATTGCTTAATTTAATTATTAGTTAAACTAATAAAGCGATTAAAATAATGTCCCTGTTATTTTCAGTCTATTCGTTCGTTGATCATTCGGGTTAAATTAAGCAATGGAGCGATGCTCTGGGCTCTCCAGTGTTTGGGAAACACCGATATGCTTAGGGCTTATTGACGTTAGTTTACTATAAAACGTTACAATTGCTCTTAATCTAGAATACATACATTCTGAAAAATAACGTTTGTATCTCTTAAACATACACAAGGTAGGTCAAGGCAATCGAAGAGTAGTATGCATAATTCACTGAAAATATGTTATTGTGAATTTAAATTAAAGTTGTGTTGAAATTGGCAAACGCTGAAATTAGTAATATCTGAGGGCTGTGTAAAAATGTTTCGATTTCTGTATCATCTCGAAGCCTTCCTTTGTATCTTTAAACTGTAAGCAGTACAACTATTCTTTTGTTAGCGAAGTACTACAACCACAACCAATTATATAGAATTCAAAAGATGAAGAAAAAAAAATACAGTCAACACAATCAGTATTTTCTTCAGTATTTTCAACATTTTTTTTGCTGACAGACATCTTGCAGCTTTCAAATCAAAATGGAACAAATGTGGACCAAAAATGATTGGAGTCCCAAGCCTAAAGATCACTGGAATTTGATTATTAAGTTCCTTTTGTCTTTAAATATATTTGAACCATTTTCAGTTCAAGCAGGAAAATTAAAATGGCAGAAATATCAGAAGAACTACAATAACAGAGTTACATAGTAGTTTTTGTGCAGATGAAAGTATTTATCAATCTCGAGCATCAAAATCCGACGGTTATTCCGAGTTTTGAGATTCCAAGAGATTACAAAAGATTCCCAGTCTGTGATCTCTTTTTGCTTTGGGGTTCCGCAGGGAACATGCAGGCCTGCCTAGACAACTTCAGAAGTGTTCTTGGACTAATTAGGTGGCTGGTGTACAGGGAGTAGATGCACGATGGAGTGAAGAAGCTTTGAAGATCAGACAAAGAATTAGTGTGGAGTCTTGAACTGGGTAGAACTGAAAGCTGATTTAGCTGATTCAAACAAACAAAGTGGGAACACTGAAACTGCTATGAAATTTGACTGGAGTATATAAAACAAGTTGAAAATGTTGCAATGAAGATTTAGTCAGGCAAATTAGCAGAAAATGTCAACATCCTTAATACGAGTAACACAAGGAATAAAGGTTTAGTGCTAATGTTATATTGGTGTCTACATTTAGCAGAAGACATTTTACAAGATATTTTGATGAAACTGTAGCATCTGATCTGGGTCAATTATAATTCTAAGTTTCCAATATGAGAACAAAATGATAAATCCTAGTGGCTACAAATCACATAGACAATTGAGAAGTCTACAAAGACAAGTCTCTCAAAATCTGAATGAATTGATATATTCTGCTGGTATTTCCAATTGTCTGCCGTTCCTTTCCAAGCAGAACTACCTTTTGGTTGACTACCTTCATGGTTCATTGAAGTATAATGAACTATACATTTTGATGTTAATGAGGATTTTCTAATTCAGCTGTGAACAGCAACAACACTGAAAATGTTCAAACAAATATATTCTGTTATTACTTTGTTGTATCATCCATTGTTTTGTCTTTCCATATGCCTCCCTGAATGTCCTCTTATGGTAACTAAAGGACAGAAAAGTTTTCTATCTCTGTCAGCATATGTTCTGCAGAAAACAAGACTTAAAAAAAGACTTATTCATCAAGGGTACCAGGAATAAACCACAGTTCCAGTTTCTCTGGAAATGTAAATTAGGTAGATGAATAGAGTTATTTTCCGAAGCTATTTTTCTGTAAGGAGATAATATAAATTGTCAAATTTTATTCCAAACTGCTGACTCAGATATTTTTTCCAGATACAGCAAAGTAATATATACAATCAAAACAAGACCAACTCCAACAGTCAAACCCTCTGTTGTATTGAGGAGTCAATGCAGTCTCCATAAAAATAGGACCTTGTGGACAGCATCCAGACAGTATGACCTTGACATGACTTGCACAGTTGTTTCAACTTGTATGCAAAGCAATGCATAAATATAAAGCTTTGTTTTCTGAATATTGTTTTCTGAACTTTTTAGGAGATGTAAGACATGTCATTTTGCATTATCTTCCTGATAAAATGACCTCAAGTCACTGACCCGTGGCAAACAGCTGGCAGGGAATTGTTAATGGATGGGAGAGAATCGATAGGGTTTCTCTTGAATACTTTTCGTCATTTTTTTATTTTCTTCAGAAATTGTTCTTGCAACTGGACAAACCCAACTAGACTGAAGAGATTTGTCCCTGGATTTTGAGGAATTTTAAAGACAGAATACCTTCACCAGAATAGGAGTGGGATTTGGAGCAATCTGCACCTGGCTGAGAGAACTCACAAAAATGCCCAGCAGCTTTTGGCAGGCACTTCAAATCCTACAGGCAAGTACCAAAATAATGTCTGTGCTCACGACCTTCACCATGCATGGGATAGATCTCCAGGAATTCAGGACAAGATGGTTAAATGCAGAGAGGAAACGTGTGACAGATAGCAAGGCTTGCTGTCATAAATAAATACAGCAGCATGGGTGAAGTGGATTTGTGCATCCCATTAGGACGGCCTGCCAAAAACATGAAACCTATTTTGTAATTCAAGATGTTTTTGGCTCAAGAGCTGCCTTCACAAAACAGGTATCCCCAGGTGATGTTGTAGCCACAGACTAAAGTGATAATGAGTCACCACAGGAAAAAAACAGGGGCCTCAACCAGACGCAGGAGTTATGGAAGCCTGCCAGGGAGGATGCCTGACAAATATACATCTATATACAGAAGAAAAGGCTGGGAAACTTTTCACTGAATGCAAAATGTCTCTGTTACCAAAAAGGGGAATTGTCTCAAAGAATACCTCACAGAAAATATAGTTTAAAAGACGTCTTAAGTGCTATTTCCAAAGCAGAAAGAACCGTTATTATTTAGTTTTTTTATTTGCACAGGTCATTGGTCAGATTTGATCTCTCCCTAGCTAACTGTCACTTACAGTTGGATAATCTGTATTATGTCACTGCCAACTATAACCAGCAGTCCTTGAGTGGCGGAATAGAACTGCTCGAGCGCTGCAAGGGGTTCTCCAGGCCCCTCCCAAAACCGCAATGCTTACAGAGTTGCGGGGATCTGCAGGTTCACAGAGATCGTACCTGCACTACTTCTACCTCTATTAGCTTTGGTAGCTTCTATCGAAATGCCAACTCCCTAACAGGAAGAAGGCCATTGTTGCACTACACAATGTTGGATTGTCAGTGGGGTCTCAATGTGTGAATTATGTTGAGATGAGACAGCATAAGAAACTGGCATTATTTTTGACTACAGGATTAATGTGGTTCAGATCATACAGTCCTTAAAGAGGAAGGGGGGAAAAAACAGGACCAACATTTTCTATAAAAATCTTTATTACATTCTTAAAATCACAAAGTGTTTTCCCCTAAACAACAATACTTCATTTTTCTTGAGTTAGACTCAGCTTTATATTACTATATACGTCTCATTAAAAATATGAACAATTCTTACACATTTATATGCATTTACGCACAAGAACAACAGAGAACATCTGGACAGTACGCTCTTTTTGGGTCTTTTTAGCTTTTTTTTTTTTTTAACAAAAATAGAATTACATTCTTACAGGACAAAAGGTCAAAACTAAACTAAACCAGAGGTAAGGAACATCCAAAGACATTTGAAAATAGAGACAAAAAGATGACAGAACTGACATTAAATTCCAAGAATAAAAATCAGTCTTTACTTTAAATTTTTAGATCTCTTATACAACACAGGCTGAGGCCCTGTTAAAAATACAGACAACAGACAAGGGTACAGCTTTTGACACTTCTGTGATTGACATTCACAAGGACGTAATAGCTACTAGACACAGTGATTAAGGATATAGGTCTCCTATTCGGTACGTGGTGTCTACAAGACTGAAAGGGACACGGCGGGACCGCACACCCAGCTATCTCCCTGAGTTACTGTGTGAGAGCACCTAACTCCAGAATGTCTCCTACAGACTCGGACCTCTGAGGTACCGCTGGAGTTTGAGGGCTTGTCGTGATGATACAGCACCAACGCGACACAAATCAAACCTTAACACATACACGGAGACGCCTCATCACATTTTAATGCCAAGGGTCAGCTTCAAGCTATAATGGGCTTTTGAATTTGTGCAAGCGTTTGCCGACCCCTGCTTCAGGACCACTCGATTGCAAGCACTTCTTCCATATGGGCGCCTGCAGCACTGGGGCTGGGAAAGGCCGCCATTTCACAGAGCCATTATGACCACCTCTTTTAAGAATCCAAGAGGAAAAGATCCCCGAAAACTCAGCCATAGAAACTCCAACAACAAAGAAAAGGCAGACAGAGTTGTGATGATACAGTGACCTTTAAACTTTAAAGACACCTAAGGCCTGGGGGAGTGATTGTCTAATTGTCTTTATAGTTACACAAGTCACTGACTGAGCGGTCCAAGGTTCCTCCTTCAAGGATACGTAAAAAATGGTTTCTGGCTCCAAGCGAGCTCTGCTCTCTTGGTTATTCATTCTAATTAAGGTCTAAATCTTGGTTTACAATCTCACTTGAGAAAATGCATCTTTACAGAATACTTCTGTGTAAATTTCTTCTGTCAGTGATTTTTTTTTTATTGCAATAAGCAGAAGAAAAAAAATGATAATAAAACGAATCCCTAACTCAGGGTGGTAGCTAATAACTCCTGACCCAGTTTGCCGTCCCAAAATCCAAAGAGAAGGAATAGAGGGGGAAGGATAGAAAAAAAAAGACAGCAGGGAAAGGAGGAAAACTTCTTGCACAACAACACCGATCCTCATTAAAATACATGTTCAGACCTGAAAAAGCAATGCCAGACTTCAGGTATGCCCCCATTCCACCATTCAGCCCCCCACCCTCCCCCACCTACTTCCATCCCTTCTAGCAAGAGGCTCCCACACTGTAAGATAATTTAGTCCGGTGCCACCCTTTCCTGTCGGTCATACAGGAGTTAGCTCTGGCCCTTCGCATTCACGCAGAGTAAGTGCTTTCATCATCCGCCTCCACCGGGTAATACACGATCACCCCAGTCCTTGCTGGATTACACTGCAGCCTGGCTGAACCTTTTCCGGAGCCGTTTCCTGTGTTACAGCAGGAACCACGAGAGGGGAGAATAAAAAGGTCCAACCAAAATCCCTTTCAGATCAGTACTGTTTATCCTCCCCCCCCTCGTCCCAAAAAATATATATATATACTCCAATGCCATTTCCCTGAAACAGTGGGCAGTCAGTGGGCGGCTGGCGGACATTCATCCAGGCTCTCACTATACATAAATATATGTATACTCATTCTTAAACACATTTATATATGTATAATTAAATTAAAAAGGTAAATATTACACGGTTTCCTTCCTCCAATTGGCATTTGCAAAACCGAAAGGGTAGTGGAACTGAGGTTTTCTTTTGAATTTTAGAAAAATGAGCAGCTCCAAACACTGTTTGAATGTGTGCCTCTACAAATATGTGCATGTTAAGAGTTTGAGTGCGTCTGTTAGCTAGTGTTGTGTTATTGACTGCGTTGCAACCAACACAGTCCAGAGGTAATGACAAAAACGTGCAAACTTTTCACAATGTAAATGATGTAAAACCTCCATTCCTTGCCTACCTTCAATTAAAAAACAGGCTATATTGGTCCTTTCACACCGGTTGTCCGGATTAAAAGACAAAACATAGTACAGGCATTACCAGATATAAAACTAGGCGGGTAGGATAGGACGGGCAGGCATTATAAAGCATGGTGCTGGACCACAGGGGCAGTACGTACATTCCTTCTCACGCATGGGGTTGCACTGCAGGTCTCTGAGGTACATTCACATTTTGTGTTTGGAAGGGAGTTCTGAGTATGGGGACAAGGAACCCACAAGTGAGCGCGCGTCGCCAAGCACTTTGGGTTTACGCGGGTGCGGTGAAGTGAGAACAGTGCAAACCCAAAAACACAGCAGCGCCTATGCAGTGCCCAGCACAAGGCGATGCACTGACAAGTGTTACATGCTAGGAATCAGCAGGGATGTATGGAGGTTGCGGGTGTGAAATGGTGTATCGTAAAGTGGTCTGTGCAGGATTGTCACTAAACTGCTGGTTGCTTCATGTGTTTCAAGGTTCCTCTGTCTTTCCTTCCATCCCCACCTCCCTACTCCCTTTCTCTGTGGCTATGTTTAGCTCTCAGTGGAGTCAGGGAATGCAATGTCACCGCCAAAGACCTCCCTGTAAAGTGGGGGGAAACTGTAGGCCGTCTCAGGGTGTACCAGGCGGAAAAACTCTAGCTTGTCAACATGGAGGTTGCAAATAGACTTCATCGAGGGCAACCTGGACACCATCTGCAGACAACAGATATAAGAAGAGAAATCAATATAACATTCAAGGTTAGCGATAAACATCCAGAAATGAGAGTGAATCAAAGGCACATATTTTCTGATAACTTTACCTTGGCCAGTTTCTCCTCGGTAGCACCGCCCCTCTGGAGACAGTGTTGCAGAGCAAGGTAGACTCTCTCTTGAAGCTTCTGTACTTGCAGGATGTCTGTTAGCCATGGCCGGTCTGGCGGTGTAACAGAAATGTCAAAACTGAGCAAGGTATCCATGGGTGTAAGATCCTCTGATGTCCAATCTTTATCAGTAGGAAGGCGCATATCCAAATCATATAACTAAATCTTTATACAAGTCTACAGATTTGTGTGTGCGCGTATCTGAGACCTACCTGGGGACAGAAGGACAGCAGCACTGAACAGAGCCATCTCCTCATCGGAGAGCTGCAGACGACACAAGCCCTTGGCCAACTCATATACTGCGTTCACAAGGTCATCACAGCCTGGAAGCACAGTTAAAGACAGTCAGCTATTAACCCAAGGACACTTCCTGTCGCTCATCTGCCACTTCCTTGTCTGCCACGAAACTCTCGTTTCCGCTCCAACAGCCAACAATCCAATAGCCCTTCCTTACACTTACAGCTTACAGGAAAAGGCTGCTGAAACCTTGTTGTTGGGTAACCATCAACAACATGGTTATAACATTTTATCCATTACTGAACATACGCAGCAGTGCCTATATCCTCTTCTTAGCAGTAGCAGTGTGGGTTAGCCTATGTATCATTATTCATTTCATGTATACATTTTCCCCTTAAATTCTGCACTATTTTAACTCAGCAGAAGTGAATACATGGGGTTAACCTCTGGATCATTAGCAATAAACTCACCAAGAGCTTTAAAGAGCTGGGCAGTGGCAAACTTGCCATCGAACAGCATGGTGCCGTTGACCGGATTGTAAGCCCGACACATACGGATCAACAGGACTTCCAGGCATCCTGAGTGACACCAAAGAAAGCAGAGCGATAGGAGGGGGGGGGGGGGGGGGGGGTTGGACA
>JAOYSI010006520.1:0-12777 GCA_025775065.1 Hiodon alosoides | reverse complement strand
TTAAGCCCCACTTTCGCCCTTGACTTCTTTCTTTGCCCCCCCCCCCCCACCCCACTCACTTCCTCCTTTCTTTCTCTCCGTGACTTTTCATTGGTCCGATGGTAATTGTCTCTCTTCGTCCCCGTCGCGCCCCTACCTCTGCTTCCTGTAGCCAACTATGTGCTCCCAGAGGCTGGTGAGTTTCTGGACGATGTCACCTTCATTGAGCTGCAGCGGGAGGAGGCGGACACGCTGGTGAAACAGTACAACGAGGAGGGTCGCAAGGCCGGACCCCCACCGGACAAACGCTTCGACAACCGGCAAGGGGGCTTCCGCGGCCGCGGGGGTGGCTTTCAGCGCTATGACAACCGCGGCGGCCCCCAGGGCGGCAGGGGAGGCTACCAGAACCGTGGCGGGGGTGGCGGCTTCCGTGGTGGTGAGTTTCACGAATTGTATTCGTAACACGCTTTTTAAAAGTGTGATTTATCATTTTGGGTCTGGGAGCCAGCTGCTTACGGCGCCTGTTCTTTTAGGTTACAACCGCGGTGGGTACAATCAGAACCGCTGGGGGGGCAACCACCGAGATGGAGGGCGAGGTGGTTACAGCCGCAGCCCACAGTCGGGAGGTGGATACAACTATAACCGGCAAGCACCCTACAACAAAGGGGCCAGTGGTGGGAGTGGAGGGTACAGCCAGGCTCAGGTAAGCACAGATTCCGCTGCAACACGGGGGAGCCTTTTCTGTGAATGCACCGCACTAAATCTACTCAGTTTTATTTGTATATTGTCTGCGTTTCCACCTCTAGCCTCAGACCTACAATCAGGGCTACACCCAAGGCTACAACCAGGGCAACTATAACCAAGGCTACAACTATGCCAACTATAGCCAGTACCCTGGGTACAGCCAGAGCTATAGCCAAACCCCCGCAACCACTGGACAGACCTACAACCAGCAACAGAACTATAACCAGCAGTACCAACAGGTAGGCAGGCAATTTTGCGACCGAGTCCGCTCCCAGCTTCCCCTTTCAGGGATGAATAGCTCCTCGGTAACAAGTCCTCCTCTCTGTTGACAGTATGCACAACAGTGGCAGCAGTATTACCAGAACCAGAGCCAGTGGAACCAGTACTACGGCCAATACGGAAACTATGGCAACTATTCCGGCCAGGGCACCCAAGGCACCCAGGGCTCGCAGGGCACGCAATAACTCGACTGGCTTCCCGCTCTTCTCTGACACATAGCAGACCGACTTATACCTTCCCCATCGTCTCATCTCTTTGTCCTCCATCTCCTAAAATCACACTCGCTCTCCTAGGCTATTTGTTTTATTTGCCTTAAAAAGGATAGTTTTTTTTTTTTTTTTGGGGTTAATCTCACTTGTTTTTACCACATTTTGTCTTGCTGTCAAGTAGTGAGACATGCATCTTTCTTGTGTCTGCGGTTGATGAAAAGCCTCCCGTTTAAAATGAGTTCTAGCAATATGCAGCACTGTAGGTGATACTCGGTGCTCGAAGTGTGTGTGACCTTGCTGATTTATATTTGGCAGGTATTTGCACGCCTAATTCTCTTCACGTATTTACTTTTGCCGTTTTAGGGGAGATGGAGGCATTTGTAGAGGTTAATACTTTGTTTTAAATACGTGATTTTTTTTCTGTTAATTTTAAGTAGACCGTGGCTCACAGAACTGCATATATTATATATGTGTAAACATCGGTAGTGATCACCTGGGCCTCTGAGCGGCCTGTATCTGAATTCATCATTTAACATTTTCCCTCTTTGATTAATTAAAATGGAAGTCTGAAAAGACGGCATTTTAATTGGTATTTTTTTGTGTAACTTGTATCTGCTTATTTTGTGATTGTAAAGCAAATTTGAGGGGTTTACCATTGTCTGCTTCATTTTTTTTATGTACCATTTTAAAGCTGTTAATAATTCTATCAAATGCATACATGTACTTCCTGTTTCCATCCAGGTTTATTTGCCAGTTTGTGATCATTAATGGGTTTTGTGTGTGTAACTTTTTATACCATGTCTGTAAAACTATCTGCACGTGGTTCTATGTTCAATCGAAATTCAGACACTTTTTGTATTTGAGAATATAATTGGAATTATCCGACTTGTCTCTTGTTCCTGCTTGACTAGTGTTGGTTGTGAATGTGTTAAGAAAATGTATACAATCTGTCAGTTAAGTAAGCTGTCAACACTTTTGCAATGGGTTTATTTATGGTATTACGGTTATAGATGGATTATGAAGCAAAATTTAAGAAATTATGGACGGGGTCACATAAGGGGGAAAAAAGTTGAACTATATTCCCTTGTGCTCTTGTATTCTCCTGTTGTCAGTGAGAATTGTAGTAGTTTAATTTTCCAGCTATAAATCTAACGAATTCCTTTTGTGTAAGTGTAAGCTTTACATCCCATCGCTTTAGGGTCTTGAGGTGATGTTTTGTGCCAACTTCGCGAGAAAGATGGGATAGCCTCCTTAACATTCCGTAAACGGTAAACTATGTCCTAAGCCACTCCATCCCGCAGGCAAAGCACGTCTTCGGTGTGACCATTTCTTCCTTCTTTCGGCATATTTGGGTTGTACGAGTTTTTCACGATTATGTCCCTTTTCTGGTAAATATAAGGGTTAAGTTACACATTTTTACTTACCATTTTATTTTAGTGAATAACATTCACTTTCGCGACACAATTTACTTCTAAACGTCATACAGTATGTGGTTGGTTAAATTGATTGTCGTGCAAAACGTTTTAAAAGGATCATTCACTTACTCTGTTCGAATGGAAGTAACCTGCTGCAGGACTCGCCACCAATCAGTTTTTTTAGTTAGGTCAGGCATGGAATGAAAAAGCGTACATTGCTAGCGTGGGAACATTACGACGGGAAACGTCACACCTTATATGCGTACAGCATTCTCACGACACGTAACACTGTTTTTGTTGAAGATGTGCCCTGAGAATAGTCAAATGTAAGTGGAGGGAGGGAATGCCGACAATTTTAACGCCAGCATTAGTAAAGTCGAGGACAAGCAATGACTATGATAAAATGCCAACCCTTTAACTCTGCGTAGCCTTATTTTTGTTAAATAATACGGTAAAATACAAACAAGGCGCACGCAGTTATACAACAAATATTAGTAGGATCTATATATATATATATATATATATATATATATATATATATATATAATACAATGGAATTCAGTTGTTTCTTTTCTTAATAAATCACTGTCAGTGACTTACGAATGTTTTTTTTCTTCCTTTATTGGATTTCTTGGGAAAAAATTCATGTTCGACAACAACAGCGAAATCCTGCATCTTCTTGTAAATTCCGTTCCTTGATCTACATGCGACCCTTGCCAGTCCTATAGTAGACTACGTGGTTAACGTCGATTAGATCACAATATTGACGTGCCTCTGACTAAATCGTAAAAACCAGCGGTAACTTCCTAATGCAATATAGACGTAGTACAGTGCGACGTCCTCGGCCTCCTGCTCCGCTGTCAATTTAAAATTCCTCGTGACGTCGCTCTACTGCAACGTATTTACCTGCCAGCTGTAAAACGAATAGATTTATCCTGTCTATCGATGGATCCATTGATGATGCCTTAGACAAGTTTCATCGATTCCTTCGACAGTTGATAAATAGGATATAGGAAATAGCAAATAATTCGATTACGACTTCAGAGTTCACTTCTGAACTTCTCCTTTGCGTCGAATTTGTAATCGGTATATACGAGCCATGGCAAGAGGTTCAGGGACAGTATGGGCTCTCAGGTCTCTTGGGTGAGTGTCTAGTAATTACTAGAGACATAAATAAACATAGGGGAATAGTCCAGATGTAGGAAACTGGTCATGGAAAGATTTAAATTCATATAATATGCAAACCGAGTCCTGACGATAAGATAAAATACATCAGTAGCTAGTCCCTTTAACCATATCAGAATGTTGCATGTCAAAATATATGTATAGTAATACTAATTGGGAAATCTACGTATTCCTCTGGTTGCCGATTAAATATTTAAATTGCATTACATTTTAGTCTTTTAATAGACGATGATATCCAGAACGATGTACAAAAAGTTATTTAAATCTTTTAAAATATCTATTTACAAAGAAAGAAGCAAGTACATAGGCATCTAGCAAGCATGTTGTGAGCTGTAGCGTAGGTTACATATCATATAACTAGAAGTAATAAAAGCCATTAGAAGTTCTACCGTATTTAACTGGTGCTCTTCGTACCCGGTTTATGGCATGCTTCTATACCACCACTCTCACAGTTACCATGGCAGTGTTTGTTTGAAGAGGTGTGGTTGCGAGGAACTCCCTTGCCCACTCCTCACCTGGCTGGTCTCAGAACATAGAACAGTTTGTCAAGAATCACAGGGCAGTGACGGACAAGGTAACAACGACAGGCTAGCACGCATTTACCCACTCTTTCATGTCATTCTCACACTCTGCGATGTATGTTCATTGTTGCGTGAAGAGGAGCTAGCTTGCGTGTTCTCTAACTTTACAGGCCCCAGGGTCGGCGCTGTTTTAGTGGAGGAGCTTAAGGCGGTATTGGCAAAGCTGGACTGTCCCTACCCCGCCATATCCTCGGAGACACTCTGCCCTGCTCTCCTCAACAAACTTGTTGGTGAGAGAGCGTTTAAGATGCGGGAGTAAAATCTGGCCTGCCAGAGATTCAGATGTAAAATGGAGGGAGCTTCGGGGTGCCGTCTCAGGTCTGTTTTTTCAACCTGTATTGCTTTCAGAGTTCTTGGTGTCAGAACTTCAGGCAGCAAGAATCCTGCAGTACAAAGCCTGTCACCCAGAGGATACGGAGAGAGGAAACGACACAGAGAAAGAACAGAGGGAGTGGTGGGATGGAGGAGAGGATACAGGGGAAGAACAAGGAGAGGGGAATGGAACTGTGGAAAGAGGAGAAGAGATACAGAGAGAGCTGACACAACTATTCAAGATCCTTGATCTGGACATGTCGTCTCACCTGGCTGACCTGTGCATCCTGGTACGTCTCAGATGTCTGTAATGCATGCACAAATGACCAGGCGTGAGGAGTGACAGAATATCGTCGTATAAGCGGACGTTGAGAACGGCGCTGACTTTCAGGAAGCTTCATAGAGTTCCGTGCCTTTGGTTTGTTTATCTGAGTATTTTTGTTTCAGGTGGAGTCACGTCTTCTCTCACTCCCCGAGGGCGCTCTGCCAGGGCCCCTGCTGAAAAGCAGCCTGAGTTCTGAGCAGTGGGTATGAAACAAAGCGAGTTCTTTCAAGTTTACTGACCGAGGATGGGCTGGTTGATCTGAACCGTACTGATGTTGTCAGCTAGTGGGTCGCGTATGCGTAAAGGGGTTCAGTTTTTAGCCTCAGTCCTGTTGCGCTCCTGTTAACTCGCTGTTCCTCCACCCTGTCAGCGGCGCGTTGAGCAGATCCACATGGCTCTTACTCAGGACTACGAATGTCGACGCCACATGATGATCAAGCGCTTTTACGTCACTCTTAAGTCCTTCACCTGGGGGGAAAAGGGAGAGGTACATATTGCGCTAACCCATCGTCCCGCTAGTCTATTTCCTGATTTCACCGCCTGAGTCGCTAATGTCTCGGAGTGTGTGCTTGTGTTGTTTACACAATGCAGGAGCGTAGCCTGGCCCTGTCCTCCATGACTGCCCTGCCCCCTCTGTCTCTTGGTTCATCCGTCAGTCTGTCTCTCCTGCTGGCAGCCAGAGAGGATCAGTCCCGAATCCTCCCTGTCAAAGCAGGTCCCAGCACTGCTGTCCATAAAGTGAGTGTGTGTGTGTGTGTGTGTGTGTGTGTGTGTGTGTGTGTATACCCGCTGCCAGCCCAACAAAAATCATACACAAAGCACTTTACTTTCAAATCTGTTAGTGTCTCATATCAACTGGTGCTTTAGGGCAATGGGCATATGCAGAAACTTGTAAATTAAATATGTCACATTAACTCTTCAAAAAGCATACCATAAACACTTGCTTTAGATCCGTCATTTGTAAAAAAAGTTTATTTTTTTTAAACTCCCAAAATATTTATATCATTTTCCAGTAAACCAGGCATTCATTGGAAATGGCTGTTGACCTGAAGGTACGCTGCTTTGCACCTGTGCCTCTGCTCCACAGATGCTAATGGGGAGCGTCCCTGACAGAGGGGGGCGCCCGGGGGAGATCGAACCGCCCATGCCCGACTGGGAGCGGCGCAGGGAAGGAGGAGGAGGTGGCAGGGGTGGGCGCGGAGGTGGCCGACAGCAGCGCAAGGGCAACCCAAAATGGAAGAAGAAAGGCAAAACGGAGTGAGGGTGCAAAGGGCGTGTCGTGGGACAGGTACACACGCTGCTGACTCAGCATGACGGGCAGGCCTAGCAGAGGGGAGGAGTTCTGAGGGAAGCCAGAAAATGGGAGAATCGCACGAAGACAGACAGACAGACACGGAAAGAAAGATTTTGGTGGAATAGCGTCAGCAGATTGTTGTTACGTGAAGGGACCCTCATATTTTTTATTTTATCAGACAGATTTTTAAAAATAATACAAGCTTAAAGAGGAACCTGTCATTGATCGTATGATATTGGTTATGGATTGGAGCGCTTTAAATGAATAAGGAAGTATTTACGTTTGGAGATACTGGCCTGATATGAATTATGGTGAAAATAATGTCAGTGGGGGGTAAATTATCAGTTTATTAAATATGCTTGGTTAAAAAGTTTTTGTTTTTTTTGCTCCTGCAATGTATCTTTCCATTAGTTGGAAGGGTGTTACGCAGGTATTTTTCTTTAAATAAAGTTTTGAGACTGCTACCAGAAATGGTTTCTATGGTGGAATAAGTAAACATTTTAAACTTCAATATGAAGACGGGTTTTATTGAAGATGAGAATGGTGTATGTAACAGCTATTCTGTAAACGAAGTTGGAGGTGGTATGTCCTGCAATATGTCTGGGATCAAATTAGATCTTTGACAACCATTTGAACAGCCATTTGAACTCCCTCCTCTTCTGTTTCCACTAGCTGTTGGAACATCGCTGCAGGCACTTGCTTCCATTCAGCCACAAGGGCATTAGTGAGGTGGGGGCACTGTGTGCAGGTGGCGTTCTAATTCCAATTTTGGTTTGAGGTCAGGTGCTAAGCAGGCCAGTCTTCCACACTGATCTTGACAAACCATTTCTGTATGGACCTTGCTTTGTGCACGGGGGCATTTCATGCTGAAACAATACGGCAACTTATTTCAGGCACTATGAATTTGGACAGGTAGCGTTCCCCTGGCATCCACCATACCCAGAGCTGTCCGGTGACGTGGGATTCATCACTCCAGAGAATGTGTTTCCACTGCTCCAGAGTCCAATGAGGGGAGCTTTATGCCACTCTAGGCAATGCATGGCTTTGCCCGTTGTGATATCAGGCTTGTGTGTTTTCCAACCGCATTTGAATCATTAAATGGAATGATGAAAAGTTGGACTACAAATATTTACTAAAAGTTATAGTTCTAGTACTGTACCCCATATATTTTAAACTGAAATTTTTTTAAAAATACATTTATCTGCATTGCTGTTCCTTGAATGTCCCAGAAAAGGCTAGCAGGTGCTTATACATCTTGGGGACAAGACAATAACTTACTATATTTTGAGCTTTCGATCCATCATGAAGTAACTCAGTTATTCTAAATTAAAAGGCACACAAAAAACATGCACTTTAAAAAGTGTACGACCTTTCCTGTAAAATAAAACGACACAAAATTCATGAAAATGTAATAAATCAATAATATTATTTTAATTTGAACAAAAACATTAAAACAAAGATGAATTATGCTACAATTGTACTTTCCACAAAACAGTACAATAATGTACAGTACATGTACAACAATTACAATCTACTGGACACATCCTGGATTTAGTACTTCAAAGCTTCGAAGGGCATTGAGCCACATTCAAATACAAGTGGGACACAAAGGAACGGTTGTGAATGTAAGGACAAAAAAGGGTGGTGGGAGCTGACAATACTGCTGCTCCCACCAGAAGTAGAAACAGTTGGGATCCTACAGCAAAGCTGTACCGACCCCTAACAAAGAGTGGCTGCTGCTTGTTTCACAATATACTCGTTATATTCCTGTTCATTTGTGTCCGCCCATTACTCATGTTCCTGTTTCCAATAAAGTAAGAGCGCTGGTCAAATGGATCGCAAATGAAACCAAAGGTCAGCTTTTGTAAATCGGGAGACTCGTGGAGGAACAGGTGGGTGGGGAATGCACTTCAGCTTCAGAAAACGGCACTTCCCGAAGGCCTGGATGGGCACTGGGTGAGGATCTGTTCCTGTGGAGTCCTGTATCCGGCGTAGATGGGTACCTGGCTTCCTTCCTGCTCACCGGAAGGCCAGGGTTCTACAAAGCAGGCCAAACCTAAGAGTCGCTCCAGCTACGTCAGACTTGTGGGGACTTGTTCACAGGTTCTCCAGAGTCAGTCTGTCTTTCCACTTTTGCCCTTATGCAGCTGCAGGTCCTCCATCTTCTCCAGTAGGGAGAGTACAGGCATGGAGGACCCCCGTGCTCTCTGTGGCCCAGGAGAACAGATTTGTCTCGCTCTCTTGTTAACTAGACCTGGGGATTGATGAGAAAGATGGCTGCTCTCCCCATTTTCCTGAAAGTTGGAATGGTCTTCGATGTGATCCGCCCCTTCACTGTGAGGGAACACAAAGTTGTCCTCCTCAGAGCCTGATTGAAAAAAAGCATACATTTAGAGGTGAGTGAATGAATGAATGAAGGAATGCGGATGCATTAGGAATATAGAGGGGATCTGCAGTGACATTGCCTGGTTAACAGGTAACAAAGGTGACTCACTTGAGCTGTGGCCCTTTGCCCTGTTGTCAGGGGCAGGCGTGCAGGGGCACGAACCCCCTGAAACTCCGAACCTCTTCATGCATTCCACCCCCACCTGGTCGATACAGTGTTTATGACAGTTCACCCCACAGTCTTGGGAGAGGGAGAGACAGTGATAAGCGAAAAAAATAAGGAGAGGATACGAGTTATATTTTACAAATGCAACGGATCAGATATCTGCCTGACATAGGCTGACTACCAGGACTAAAGCGATATTAAATAACGGCCATACTGAATGCAATAAAAAAAGCATCTTACCCTTACACCGATAGCCCTGCCTAATGACACCCCACAGCTGAAAAGACAGCGGTTCAAGGATGAGTTGAGGACATGACACTGGTAAAAGCGAAACTGCTGGACAAACAGAGAGCCAGCCACACTCACAAAGCCCTTGCAGGTGTCGCAGAAGGTGGGCTTCTTGTAGGTGCTCTCTTGGAAGTTGTGCAAGAAATTGAGTCCCAGCTTGGCACACACGGACATCCCCCGCATGAAGTAGGAATTGATTTCATCCCGGCTAATTTCTCCTTCTCTGAGAGACAGAAATAGAGAGAGAGAGAGAGAGAGAGAGAGAGAGAGAGAGAGAGAGAGAGAGAATATGAAAAAGAATAAAAGACTCACTTTTTTCAGCTAACAGTTCTCGTTTGTCATGGTGTACCTTTGGTAACTATGTCTGTTACTGACCTGTCACTTTCATGAGTGCAGAAAGAGAAGGGAAAGCTGGCAGCGATCTTCTCAAAGTCCTCCAGGGAAATATAGCCATCCAGATTCAAATCATAGTTCTTCATTATGGACTATAGGGGGCGACATTAAGCAGTTTAAGACCCCACAGAATTGAAGTGGTTAGTTTGCCAGTTATTTCTTCCTAGAATGGAGTGTTTCAAAAGAGAGGAAAAACAGTGTATTTATACAACGCTGCAGGGTTGGAAAACCCCTGGTTTTGCTGAACTCACATCCACCATCTGTTTGACATGTCTGGAGATAGTGTCCGGGTCCAGTCTGGGTGTCACCCCTGACCCCCACTCTGCCACTGCTGGTGGTTTGACTGGGGTAGCAGGCTAAAGATGGAGAAGTAGGAGACAGATAAAACTATGTGATAAAAATAATGGTCTAGTGACCGAGTAAAACATTTCTCAAGCTTTAACATCAAGCTTTCAGGCTAAAGTTTGCAATATTGCACAGGTTTGTCAAGTGTACACAGCAGTGGGGCAACAGGGTCTCGCTAACCTGAATCTTTGGGTTTTTGGGTTCCTTTGTGTAAGAGAGCTCGTATATCTCGTCCTCAGTGTAGTACAGGTCCAGAGACAGCTGGGTAGTGAGGTAGGCGAGGGCAAAGATTATGCCAGTTGGACATATGTAATAATCTTTGTTATCTGTTATTTTGGAAATTAATTAATGCACTTCATTAAAACCATTCAGCACAGGGAGGCTGTTGGTTGCAGTATCGTTAAATCAGAATTAATAGGTTTATAATTTGTATTCATCAAACCTAAACTGACACTACGTAAAAAAAAGAAAAGAAAATGACGCTCAGACATCAAACAGCAGGCAGCTTGCCTCTTGGAATAATGCTAAGCGTGCATATTGTGAGTAGAAAAAAGATTTAGCTCACAAGCACGTTTTAAAATATGTTTTTATTGCTGCTATTAGGATGAAGCTGGATTGCAAATCCCCCCCAAGCCCAGGTCTCACCGTGAGAAGGTGCAGCAGGTCCTTGTTGGCCTCAAAGGGGGGAGTACAGAGGTGGATGGCCAGCAGGTCGGTGATATTGCTGTAGAGGTGGTGCATCTTGCCCAAGTTGATCTTGTCATCTTCTAGGTAGTCAGGCAGTGCCTCGTTCAGAGATATGAGGTCCTTGAGGTGCACCCCCAGGATAGGGACCTTGAAGCCTGTGCACTCACTGTAGACCCGACGGTAAGTGCTGTAATTACTGTTGGAGGACAGCAGCTCCGTCAGCTCACTTAAAGTCTGAGAGGTGGAGAGAGAGGGTAAGGAGTGGGCTCAGAACAGGAGACAGAAAAAGGCACACACTGCAGTCTATGGATACTGTACATAGGTATAGGAATATTGGTCTACAACTGTGGTTCTCAGACCTGGTCCTAGTGTCCCACTTTGCATGCAGGGTTTGATTTTCCCACCCTATTTTTTAATTCATATTTTGATTGAGCTTTAAATCTCAGTGTCTGGTCTGGGTTTGCATTGTCTATTACAGGTTTTGAAAGTGCTCATTAAATATGTGCGCTTATCATGGTATGAATGCTTTTTAAATATTAACGACCAAATACATTAATCCCCAGATCTATACTGGGGACCCCAGGGAGAACGATTGAGTCATTGGTCAAAACTGAGTACTCAACTGAACCAACTACACCTCTGGGAACTTTTGACATGCACATTATAGAAAGAGTCATATTTTATACTCTCTTAAAAGCAGTCCACTGGAAAAGGACCACTGCACTGAGCTATTTAAACATTATAAAATGTTTAATCTATGGTTCTCATGGACTTTTTTTTACAAAGTTGTTAAACTGCTACCCTTTTCAAGGAGTTTGATTCAACCTTTTCTCTCACTGAGAACAGTGTAATGGTTTAGATTATAGAGCATTGTCCCAGCTAAAATCTGGACATGTTGTTTTGGGGAGAACACACCAATGAGGAATGGCTTAGTGCCCTTGTTCTGAATCGCAGTCTCTACTAAGGGGATGGAAGCTGACCTTGGTGACATCCTGAGGCAACAGACTCAAGGTGTCTTTGAGACGGGAGATGGAGCTGTGGCAGAGACCCCCCGTCACGGCCATTAGAGTGTTGAAGTTCTGCAGAGTACGCAGCTTCTGTATACACACGTGCAGACGCGCACAAAATAAAACAAGAGTAGTAAACTTCATACGTACACACATTCCAGTTTCTGAGCAGGTAAAAGGTGAAAGAAATGATTTATTTGTAATCATAATTCTATATTGCAGCACCAGGTGTAGCCACGGTGGACTAAAAAGCGGCAGTCGAAAACCCCCTGCAGTGAGCATACTTTTACCAAGGCAGTCAGTGCAGTGAGGCCAGGTTTCCTGACATAGGTCGAGCCTCTGAAAAGCGAAGGGAGGGTGCACCTTGTGCTTGTGTGAGAATTCAGTTTGCTTTGGCACCGATTGATGTCAACTTTCTCTTTTTTGGCAGTGATTGTGTCACCAGTTTCACTGATTTAATTTGACCTTATTGTTAGTTTGGATAAAACGTCTGCTATGTGAATGAAGTGACAAGTGAGTAAATGTTATCTGAATAGGGCGAGGGCCTGGACTCAGCAATGCAAACTTTGTTTAATACGGGCTGTGCGAATGAGTCTGTGTGTGTGTGTGTGTGTGTGTGTGTGTGTGTGTGTGTGTGGCTCACCTGGGCCACGTGGATGAACTTGGTGAAGACCTGGGCTCTCTGCTGTGCTGTGTGTCTGTTCAAAATCATCAACTGGACCCACTGAGAGACTCCATTGCACAGCATGACAGAACGCTCCAGGGCCGAGTTACCCCGCACAGAACCATTCACAACATAGCTGCGGTAGTCCAGATACTGACCCATGAAATGGAGATAAGAGAGAGAGAGAGAGATCAGCAGATCGACACACTGCAGCTTCCTTGAGGGATCGTGATGTTCGCTTTGCTTCGATGAGGATGAAGCGACCCGTCACTCACCGAAACGCTGCAGAAGTTCTTGAACTCCAAGTAGCTGAGGTGGTCGGCCATCTCTCCTGGTTCCAGGTGGTCAAACAGCAGTGACACCTTCCTCTTCTTCATCGATGGAGACGGGGCCAAGAATGGATTGGCTGGGGCGTGACTGAGAGGATGGGGGGGGGGGGGGGGGGGGTTGTTCCAATAATAAAACAGTGGGCAAAGAGATACCAGCACAACAGGCTAAACCTGATTGTGCTTTATGCAG
>JAOYSI010006517.1:0-12780 GCA_025775065.1 Hiodon alosoides | reverse complement strand
AGGGGCACGGAATTAGGGCAGAGGGAGGGGCACGGAATTAGGGCAGAGGGAGGGGCACGGAATTAGGGCAGAGGGAGAAGGGCACGGAATTAGGGCAGAGGGAGAAGGGCACAGAATTAGGATAGAGGGAGAGGGGCACAGAATTAGGGTGGAGGGATCTGTTCTCATCTCCACTCTCAAATAACATCATATTCTTTCCCATCTCTGTAACGATGGGACTAATCGTTGATAATGGTCAGACACAAAAATATATAAATAAAAATACAGACACAATGAGGGCGATCATAAGGACCGAGAGGTTCAGACACAAAATCAACGAAAGCACATCGAGCAATTCTTTCAATTACAACAGAAGCACTTGTGGTTAAAACAGCGGAATTTACAGTTCTTAGGGCTCCTAAAATGCTATTCGATCACAACAGTATATAATAATTAGAGCAGTTTTTCAAAACTGTATCCATTCATTCCACTATATTCCTGCATTAACCAACATCTTTCAAATCAGAACCGTCGAACACATTTGAAAAGCTAAGCTAACAAAGGAAATGATCAGATTTTTTGTTGGTTGGCTCCTCACCCTCACTTTGGCCTCTAAGCCCTGCCTTAAGCCCTTCTTACCTCTTGGTCCTGAGGAGGTCGGCAGGGTCTGCAGGGCCGTTTTCCGGGTCCCGCTAGCCAGTCCACCGCAATCTACCCCCAGCCCCTGTCCCAGCCTGTGTGCGCGTGTAACCGTGCCACAGTTACATCGAAGTAGGAAGATGTGCCATTGACATCATCAGTCGAAACGCTTCCCAAACCACACCACCACCCGACTTCCTCTCTCACCTACACTCAGTAAGCTTACAAAGTAGGCAGCAGTTCGCTCATCAACTTTTATTACTGGTATATTCAGAAACTGCCATTATATTAAACTATATTCAGTAAAATTTATATTTATAACATGACGTGGTGACAGCATGTGGGGAAATAATCTGCGATAAAAAATTGGGGGGGGGGGGGGGGGTTCTAAGTTTTGAAACACAAAGTAGCTGTATTTCAAACTTATTTAAATAAACGTGGGTGTTTTTTCATGCAAGGCTTGTAATACATTAGCCAGATAAAATGGAACTGCTAGTTACTTTTTAGTCATACTGCCTTAAGTGAATACACAATTCACCAAGAGCTTACACTAGTGTCAGTTTTTAAAATCATTTTTCTCTCTGTATTTTTCATATCATATTTTTAAATTGTGAATAACATCAACAGGGGTCCCCAAATATTGGTACAGACCACCACCTCTGAGACGGTATTGGTCAAATGGTGTCTGGCCTGCAGCTGAAGATCGCAGAGAACCACGATGGCATCTAAAACGATGAGCTGACGAGGTAACTTCCTCTTTACGGTTTATAGACGGATGAAAGCTGCCTCCCTGCTTCCGTGTGCCGCGTGTGCTGCGTGCAAAGGTGGTGAATCTGTCTCCTATCTGCTAACGCCTTCCTCTTCTGCGCTGCCAATCCGAGTAACACATTCACATGACAGCAATGGTGCCCGTTTTCTGTGTTTAAGCTGTAAAGGTTCATTTAAAACCAGCCTGCTCATCGGACTTCCTTACTCGGATCCTCTTGTGTTCCACACTTCCAGCCGCAGTATATATTTGAGGAAACCCAATACTTTAGTCCCCATTTCATCTGTTGCCGCAGGAAAATTCTCATCCCGTCTCAATCTGTCCATGAACCGAACGGATTTCCATCGTTATGTGGAAGTCAGTGGGGCCCGGTTCTATAGGATACTCACTTGCTGCTAAAAGCTACTGCGATGTTCTCGATGGCTTTCTCAAAGTCCTTCTTGTCCGCCTCATTGCACCTCTCATAGCGGAAACCTGAGGACAAACCGATCAGAAAATGACAGCCAATTCCTCTGGTCGGATTCAACTCCAGGCACACATCAAGGCTACGCCCGCAAAACAAGGAAGGAAAACCATCTGGCTAAGACCGGGGAGAATTTCTTCAAGTTGTCTCTCAAAAGCAGCAAAAAACCAAGTGAAGTGTAGGTTAATGAAACCATCGGCACTGTGTGAAACCAGCCTGGGCCGTACCAGAAACCAGCTTCCTGTACACTTGGCAACAACATCCTGAAGATGCAACGCACCCGCAGATTAACGCTCACGCTCAAGGTTTTTGCAGATAGATGGGGGGGGGGGGGGGGTTGTTATTGCCAAAAACCGCCAACGTGACCAGGGCGTGCAGTTAAAAGGCGACGAAGCCCACCTTTGACCTTGGAGATGAGTTTGCCCGCCGCAGTCAGTGTCTCCACAGTGCTGAGGAGGGGGTACGTACTGATGACCAGCCGTAAGACACGCAGCCCCTCGCCCAGGAACTCGTGGGCCAGCGAGCGCCGGCTCTCCAGCTTACCTGCAGGGAGACACAGAAGGGGGGAAAGCTGAAGGGTGTGTGTACACTTTTCCGTTTTCATTTGGCGGAATTTGTGCGTCAGTGGCGTGGGCTGCTGCCGTGGAGATTAGCGAGACGTCTGAAGAAGATTTTTCTGCTACGTTCGTGGTCCGCTTAAACAGTGGTGCAACACCTCCGCAGCCCGCTACTTCCTCTCAATCCAAATTCATTCTTTTTTTTTGTGGTTATAAACGGCCAGAGAAACTGCAAAGAAGAATGTCTTACAAAATCGCAGGAGAATGTCAGTCTCTGACAACACGGGGAGCGAGTTGGGAGAAAATGTTAAAGTTACATTCATTATCAAAGAAAGCCCTTCACCTCAACTGACAATATCTGTCACAGTGCCACCAGGACAGAATTTAAAACACTAGGCATTGGTTTCATAGAAATCTCCGTTATATTAGATTCGGATGGGCAAATGTACAAAATGTACAAATGTATTGAACATGCACAACAGGACCCTTCCTGTTCATCATGTCGACATCCCATAATTTGGCTGGTGTGGTGTCCAAAACATCCACTTCCAATGGCTTGTTTCATCTCATCCCACAGATGCCCGGTGATTGGTGACTGGGGAGTCCACAGCAGTTAGCGGAATTCCCTCTCATGCTCCCGGGAACCATTCCTGGAAAATCCTAGCCCTGTGGTGCCCGGCTGAATGAGCCCACTCGCATATGGATACCCTGCAGCCGCGAAGGGATGTTCAGATATCCTATGGAATTCAAACTTTGCTCCACTCGCATCGAAGGTCCCAACAAAAACAAAAACAAACAACCCACGCCATCACACCCCAGAACATTACACCGTCGACCACCCGCAGCCTGCCTTGTTGAAATCTGGTACAATGGACTCCGTATCCTGGTCCTATCATCAGCATGAAGCGGCAGGAACCAGACCAGCCAATGTTTTCCCAGTCCCTCACTGTCCGGTGTTCTCGTCTCGTCTGCACGCCATGCAAGTACGACGACCCTCTCTCTCTCTCAGCACCACCGCTGTACCCTGCAGTCATCTGACTGTACGTTTCTCCTGCGCCACTCCTGCTAACCCCCGTCCGCCTCTTTCATCGACGAGCTGTTTTTCCGACCACAGGACCGCCGTTGGCTGGGGGTTGGCTGGCGGGTGGACCATTCTTGACACTGTAGCGCTTGAAAGCCCCTGCAGGATTGGCGTTTCTGACATGTTCATACCAGCAAATCTGGTGCCAACTACCATGCCCTACCATACCTGCCTACCTGTTTTGTATAGCATGCTGTGAACATGTGTACACGTGTAGAGTGAACGAAGGCCAGGTGCACATAAGTAACCAGTCAGTGCAAACACAAAAAAAGTGCTAAATTGTACAACCCTGTATTGTTGCAAGGAAAAGACCCATGCACAGATAGATTGAGCGCCATGTTCCCGTTTTGACAGATCGATCAATCGCTAAATGTTTGGGTATACTTAGAAACAAGGGGGCATGGCAGTTAGCCTCGGTGCATGGCAACGCTCCTCCACTGACTTTACAGGTCTGCATTCGTGCCTGACTTTCCTCACTCGCATCACTGACCTCACTTCCTGTCACCTGACATACACCAGCACCAGTCTACTTACACCGCTCCACGGCTCTTTGCTGACGCGACTGTGTGAGAGAGCTGACTCCACTAACTTCTGCCGTGAAGCCAGCTCAGTAACAACCACTTTCTTATCGGTGTAAAAACTGCATCTCCTTGCAGAAAAGGCATGAGCCAAGGGGACAGGCTGACATTAAGATCATCTCCAAACGTGCCGAGAGACACCTTCTGTGCCGAGAGACCCCTTCTAAGCTCCTTTAACTGCACCTCTGAAGCCTGAGCAATAAGATCAATCATCCTGGGAACCCCCCCCTCAGAAAACCCCGGTCAAGCATCTCCCATCTCCCGATCGGATAGCAACTCTCTGACTGTGATTCGCTTTAGGGTTACCACGCGTGACCATAGGTCTCAACATTCGCACCCAGCATTCGGGAATCTTCCCCTCCCCTTTTCATGTGCTACACAGTCGCGGAACAGCGGAATTCAGCCTCATGGCCTCTCAAGGCTGAGAGACAATCCACGGCCTTTTCATTCTTCATAGAAAAGCAGAGAGCCTTCTGAGATGTGCGGAAAGCAGAAGGTCTGGCATCCTGCTGGAGTGTGGTGTAGCGCTTAAGCAAGACAGGAAACTCAAGCTCGCTTGAGCAAAAACCGTCCCCGCCTGAACACTCCCATACTAAAAACCTGCTGAGTGAGGAAGCCTCCTCAGGCTTAAAAAATCAGGTGTTAAAAATCAACGTGTGCTTCTGCGTCCAGTTACACGTACACATACCAAGAGACGAAAGTCCGGAGAGGGGCTGTCAAAAAAGAGATATGCACCCATTACGCTCACTTCCCCTTAGCTAACCTCTCTGCTAAAAAATACTGTGGAAATCGGTACCATTCTGAAACGACTTGAGGGTACCAGGATGTGATCATTATCGCCGTTATTTTTTCTGAGCATCGCCTTTGCCTCCCTGTTAAACACAAGAGCCCTCACCGTCCCTCAGCACAACGTCCTTCAGCATCTCCATGGCCTTGGCGAATCGGGCTACGTCGCAGAGCAGCTGGGGAATGTCCTCCACCTCGATGGCGGCAGCCACTCCGCCCTCCGGGATGGAGCCATGGGCGAAGGTTCCCTTGCCCAGACCCTTGCTGAGGACCCAGGACTGGAGAGGAAAGCCGGCTGCGCTGGAGTGGCGGCTAAGCGGGGCGGAGCGCTTGAGGGCGTCCGCCGCTGGAGGGCCATCCGGGCCCAGCTTGGTGTGCTGGGCCAAGGGCGTTCCCGGGCAGGAGGAGGACGGGTTCGGCAGGTCGGAGGGGACACCATCAGAGGCGTCTCGATAGGGCTGCTCCTGAAGAACGGACAGCTAAAGGGATGGAAAAAAAGACAGGAGGGAGATGATGGATAATTTACAGCAGTCCAACCTGCGATGACTTCTTACAAGTGGTGGGGTGAGATCTCCACATTTAAAGGGTACAGCTGAAGGTACTACAGAGAGAGAGAGAGCAAATCATGAGCAATTTTGGGTGAAATGGGTAAATGACAACAGCGGATAAATATTGGAAACCCATGAATGCAGAGGTGATTATCAGAAATAATCTGGTATTTTTGTTACAGCTTGTAAATGGTTGGAATACTAGAACAATCAGGACATCCAGCTATGTGCCCTTTCACGATCACTACTGTGTGATTCACTACTGAATCACTACGATCACTACTGTGTGATTCACTATCTTACAACACCTAGCCAGTCATCACACTCGGTATACCCTCCTAAAAGCAAGAGAGAAACGGGAGATTCTGAACATGCAGTGGGCGTGGCATGTCGGAAATGATGGACATGCCACGCCACAAGCTAATCGCCACTTTGATAAAAATACAAAGTGCCCACTTCCCCAAGACAGCAAACTTTGATGTCATTATTTAACCCTTGGGTTATTGGGTCTGTCACACCACATAACAACACTTTAAGCAGATTGGCACAGTCTAGAGCATTATAAATATCCATCCATCTATCCATTTTCGAAACCGCTTATCCTGGTGAGGGTCGCCGGGTCGCAGGAGCCGATCGGACATCCAAGACGGGACGCTAGGCCATCGCTAGGCAACACACACACACACACACACACAACTACAGGGCAACTTAGCATGGCCAATGAACCTAACCCGCAAGTCTTTGGACAGTGGGAGGAAACCCACGCGGACACGGGGAGAACTCGCAAACTCCACACAGCCGGAGCATTGTAAATATTTAAGAGCGATTTACCATTGACATCCTTAGCGGTGAGTTTAAGACCGCCATATAAAACACACAAATAAACATTGCTATATAAACTATGAACACTATACTACACTTTTTTAACGATATCAAAAGTGTAAGCTATAAGTACTTTGGTGCACATATAATGATTATTTGTAAATGCAGGCGACCAAAACTCACTGTAATAAAATAAAAATAAAATTCTGAACAGACCATCACATTTCCTCCTGGAAAACGTGTCCAAGAAATAATCCGTCGGCGTCGCTGTACAAACACTACGTGCCCCACTCACGAGGGTGTCAGTTAAATAAAAAGTCAAATAATAATCACAATAATAAAATACTACTACTACTACTACTAATTATTATTGTTATTATTATTATTATTATTATTATTATTATTATTATAATAATAATAATAACAATAATAATACACCAAGATGAAGCATTGCCTATAATATTTAATCTACAGAACCACGTGGCAGGGTTAATGCTTTAAATTTTTATTTACATTCCCAATTTTCACACGATTGTAGCAAAAATGTGTATAGTAGACGTCAGGTAGCTGCTAGCCGAAGACGTCAATAAACGTATTCAAATGTTTTACTTGTCGTGTACATTTCTTGCACATTTTGGCATGAATAAAGACAAAATGTAATTACCCAGGTGGTGTTGACGCCTCGGAGAGACTAACGTTACTTCGTTTCTCATTCTGCCAGTGTTATTTCGAACACCTGCACAATACGACTAAAAATACGACCATTGTCTCTATCCAACTGAATCACCATGTCACAGATCATGTACAATTCAATTTTACTAGCGAATATTGTGATCTAACGTTCGTAAAAATAGATTTTTAATCTGAATACTGTGTGAAAATAATTTGTTCAACAGCAGTATAAACATTTGGCGATGATTAAAAAAAAAAAGCATAGCTAAACGTAAATAAGCGAAGTTAGTGGAACATACCTGTTTGAGCCAGACGTTGGGTCTATTCGGCAGTATGTCGAGTTTGCTTTTAGATTTAGACTTAGTTTTTTTAATTCTGTGGTCTGCTGAGTACGGACTGTAACTAGACTTGCCACCGACACCACGTTTCAGCATTTTGGTTAATTATGATTTGTAGTTCTGCAGATAGCCAGGGTATTATAATAATGACTGAGTAAAGTGTACCATATTTTCTCATTTAAAAAATAAAATAACTAACAAGCCAGAATTTGTAGACAAATTGCAAGTAAGCTATTTAACAATTATGAATAACTTCTCAATGAACCGAGCTAACAAAGCCTTTTTACAGAATTTAAATTTACAACAGCAATCGTTTTTAAATTTAAGTGGTCTGCTAACGTTAAATATAAATTAAATAAACTTTTAGCAAGTTTAGCGTTAATCCTATCAAGACTGACCACTGTACTGGATAAATGGCCTAAACTAAATTTTATCTACGCCGCACAACACCCTAAAATGTCTTAAAATAAAATCGCTTCCTTCCAGTTTCAGTCTATGGCCGGGTGAGTGATGGCTTTAGCCTAGATACTGCAAACGCTGTTTTGCAACCGCATGCGCTTCATTGAAAGCGGCAGTACTCGGAATCTAGCTAGAAGCCGAATATTGAAAGTAAGGCAGAGATCGCTTTGGTGCGACTTACTGATGAGTTGGGTGCAGCGCATCCCGATCGGCTCTTCTTTGAGATAGATCCTGCTTTAATAAGCTCTTTAGTCTTTCTGGAGAACATTTTAAACCAACTTTTGACTACTCTATATTTACGTTTAATATGCAAACCACACCTACTCCGACTTTACTTAAAGAGCGGGACCACTTCTCAGTTGTGACACTGATCTATCCAAACCGCAAGCCAGTATAAGTTCTTTCCTGTTGTCACGTACTCGATGTACGCACTGTCATGCACCAGCATCAGAAATAACACTTTTCAGGACAAAAAGGACATATATGACGTATTAGTCGTATTTTTTGATGAGGGTCTGAAATTAGTGTACGCGTCAACAACAAAAATAAGACGTTAAATACCTAGGATATATAATGTAACATTTTACGGTATTAACTAGGAATGTATAGTTTACCTATAGTATCATTATTATTAGCGTTATTTCTATGTAGCTGACATTCAAATGCATTTCTAAAAGATCCGCAACACAACCAGAAAGAGTTAAAAGACATTTATGGTTCCAGAAATATTAAATAAAAGGTGTAGTTGGAATTTATACGGTTTCAAGCTGATTTTTCAGTTTTATTAGAAACATGCTGTAATTTCAGGAAAAACATCAGGGTTACAAAAACGAATCGAGGGGAAATTACACTGATCAGGGAACAAGCAAAAAAAAAAAAAAAAAAATCAAAATAAATTTGTTATTTTTACAACATGTGATGGCGTCATAATGAAAAATATAAAATTATAAAAATGAAACCTGGGACCAAGTCAGGTCCTCATACTTACACAGTTAAAGCAAAGTGAATTGTTTTTAACCATCTGTCCATCAAAACTTTAGTGGCATTCTAGCAATCAGAACACATGTGCTATTCAAGTTAGCCTTCGTAAATTTGTTTCTATGGAAACAGATACTTGTGATGTGCTGGCACGGTCCAATAAGGCGTCCTTTGATGGTCCTCAAAATGTATCCTCTGTTTTTCTGCCATTTCTAAATTGTCCAAATCCAAAGAGGTTTTAAATAAGAAATGTTAGCAGAAACCCAGGCACATTCAAAAATAGACAAAGTTCGCTCAGCTTTAGAAAACCTGGTGCTCTGATTTATTTCATTTTTTTAAAAACTTTCTCAAAATAATCTTCTTATTTATGTCTGTTAAAACGGTGATGTGTCCGGACGCACCTCACTCAGCAACAGAATTCTTTTTAAAAAGTCACTCCTGAGGCAAAAATCTGCCCATGCATCATAAAGCCTGGAGCCTGGCCTTGAGATTAAAATTCCTTTGCCCGGTAGGAGCATGGGCGTGGCCCTGGAGGAAGCCCCCGAGAGTGGCCCTGGAGGAAGCCCCTGAGAGCGGCCCTGGAGGAAGCCCCCGAGAGCTCTAGAGCTCAGTGGCAGGACCCCATTCGATGTCGCTGGCGTCGTCATGGTTGTCAGAGCTGTCGCTGCCTTGGATCTGAGTGCGTCTCCACTGCAGTGCCTGGTGATGGGCCAGCCTGCCGGGGGCACAGAACCAAGATCACCCGTTCATCACTGCGCTGTTCTTTTGCCAACGTCTACATTTTTCCACATCATCTCTACTTACACAATGAACTGGGGTGAGGATTTCCTCTCCTGTGGTTCGGCCATGCGAGTCTGAAAAACATTGTGCGATATTAGTAAAGCATTTCCTAGCCAAGATATCATGTCAGGAAGAAACACATACATAATAAAAAAACTTTAAAACATAAATATATTTATATATGTGTGTATATAAAGTGCAGGGCCCTGTATTATATATAAATATAAAAACTCAAATGAAAATAGTACCATAATGATCATTTGGAAAAGTACATCTTAACTCTTAATGAGACTGGAAGAAGAGTGCAGGGTACTACTGTACTTCCTGTTAAGCGTTACAAACTGTCACATATCAGTACCTGTTGGAGTTTCTCCTCTATGGCAGATAAAGTGGCAGTCTGGGGACTCTCGAGGAGGTCATCTGAAGTTGGGGGTTCAGGAAAAGATTCTAGAGAAGGCGGGTCCTCTGCACGGAAATCTGGCGGCGCGTCAGATGGAGAAGGTGGCGGGATGGAGGGCTCTGCGGTCCCAAGGTCAGCGGGAGATTCCGATAAGCTGTAGGGGGATACCAGGGGAGGACTCTGGGGCCTGTGGTAAGCAGATTTGGGCTTAGCCACATTCAGTAGTGGGGGTATCTCCCGAGCAGGCCTCCTGAGGTCGGACAGCTCCGGATCCGGGTCGGGGTCCGACTCGTACTCAGCGGTTGAGCTGTCCAGCGCTGCGGCAGGTTCCGAGGAGCGGGCCAGCGAAACCCCCACGTGCCTGGGGTTGAGATTCCCTTCTCGTCTGTCGTACGGATCCTCCAGGTCTTCGTTGTCGGTGTAGGCCTCGCCGTCCGTGTACGCCTCGCCGTCCGTGTCCTCGTAATCACTGGCAGCCCGACTGTCACAGCTCAGGTAGTCGGAGGAGCGCGAGTGGCTCAGCGTGTCAATCTCCTCCTCCCCTCCGCCCTCCAGCTGCAACGTCAAGGAGGTAAACAAAGGGCTTCATCCTCACGCTCCAAAAATAACAACCCATCCCATATTATCATGAAGTGCAGGGCCCTAGCAATACGCGTTGAGAACGGCATTCTTTCTCACCATGACTTCGGAAATCCAGACTGGCTTGGCTTGCTGATTGCGGATTTTTTCCTTCAGAACTCCATACCACACATCGGAGCTGGGCTGGAGGTCAATGCGGCCTGGGGAAGTGTCCAGAGGGTCAAAACACAGTGGCAGGTCAAGGAGGAACCACCAAACGCTGTTACACATAGGTCTGGAGTCGTGAGTCGTGACCAAGACGGCCCGATCAGTTATTAAACAACGTGCTGTGGGCTCGGGCTTCATCGACATGCGTACGCGCTGCAAAGGGAAAACTGACTGTGGCACAAGCAAGAGTTAAGAGGACAGGAAGGAGCTGATTGGCAGAGGCCTTTACCAGCAAAGAGGTGGCTGTAGTTCTTCCTGATTTTAAGTGCCTGGGCATAGAGACGACGGGAGCTCTTGTTGGAGTCGGGGCAGAGCCTTTGCCTCATGGCTTTCACGTCTTTGCGGCTGTGCGGGTCCAAGAACAGCACCAGCGGGTGGTACTGGATGTAATTCAGCCTCTCCACGGCGGTGGGCGTGATGTCCAGCAAGGGATGCTTGTCCTAGAACAATAAAATGGGGGAAAAAAGGATTCACAGTAACCAATGGCTACCGTAGTGAGCTGGCTAACTGGACATTGGCATTGGACAATTGTAGGAAAATCGACAGCACAGCGTGCCACTACCACAACACTTACCTTCTCAGAAATCTGCCTGACTGTGTCCAGCTTGATGACAGAGGAGGACCCCTCTCCTCCACTGCGAGGGACCATCTCTATAGGCATGAAACAGGAAGAGAGGGAGGAGGGGAATTCTCCGTTAGGCTGTGGCCGAGGCGTTCGTCTTCATCACAATCATTACCTCGGAATTTAGAACTGACACTCAAAACCAAAATAAATTTAAAAAACATTTGGTATACCTGCCATCTCAAATTCCTCAGGCATATCTCTGGATAGCTTTTCCATGGCAACATCATTCAGAGGACCCAGAATGACTATGGGGCGTTTAAAGGTGGCTGGAACAACATAGAATTTAACAATAATATTTTACCAACAGGTCTCATGCAATGTAGAGTATACATGGCCTTGGTTAATATGTCATTATTTCATTAAATTAATATCATTTATTGAACCTAAACAACCGTATAATAAACTAATCAACGTTAAATCCCAATGACTGATATTCCTTGGTTGGGATTTAGCGTTGATTGGTTTATTTCGGCACTGTTGAGTACACGTTTGAGAATTTTCTGCCTTGTCACCTTCTCTCAGTAGGACTTTCTCATAAGCAGGATATTTGCCCTGGATGGTGAGCTGGAGGAGGTCATCGCGGCTCTTGCGGATGTTCTTTTTGGCCCCTCTGAGACCTCTTAGCTTCCAGAACTCTGCCCTTAGCCCGGTGGCCTGTTTTTCACCCCCAGGGACCCTTTGTGACTGCTCGATACTCGCTATCGTCTCGGCTCTGAAACGAATCAGTTCAGAATCAGTTCAGGTACGCAGAATTGAGCAATCGTGCATTACTGAAGCATATTCGGGATTCTTGCCAACGCACCTTGTCTGGTTTGGGATGGTGCCCTTTTCTAACTCGTGCAAGTCACTGCCCATACGCCTGGCTAGCCAGTTACCCAGCTTCCCACGATACATGGTGTCGATCACCCTAAACACCTCTCCTCGGGTAAAGCTCAGACCTCCGCTCCCCTCAGCTTCGTGATCAAAGTGTGTGCGGATGTAGAAGGAGTCTCCCAGCCTGGAGTTAAGTATCTTCTTGTAAACTGAAAGGGGATCGCGAGAGAAAATCCGTCTTGAACACATTCAGTGAAAAGACCTCATGTCGACGACGTCCGAGTGGGCACTCACTGTCCATCTTGTGCTGGGTGCGGATATCCACCGTCTCTCCTCCGCGTATGTTGAGCAGGAACATGGCAGCCTCCTCCCGAGTGAAGTGGCTGAAGTCAACTCCGTTCACCTGGACCCCCGGCAGGAAGAGAAGATGGCTGAACCTACGTACGCCAATGCCCGTGCAGATATGAGCGTAGTCGTTCACTGATGACGCGGTTTAACCTTGTCCCGTGGCACCGACCTGCATAATCTGATCCCCCTCCTTCATGCCCTGCTGCTGGGCTGGGCTGTTGGGTAGCACTCCCCCAACGAAGATCCCCACGTCATTACCACCCATCAGCTGCAACCCAATGCTGCCCTCCTTTATAAACTCAATGGTGTTCTGATCTGAGCTGTACCTGGCAGGGGGGGGGGGGGGGGGAATAATTAAAAAC